>JAOVVI020016042.1:0-11003 GCA_028571085.2 Nepenthes alata
GTTCAGAAGTCGGAATTCTTTTATCAATGACGGAGTTAAAGCCGGAATTCCAAAAAACAGAAGTTCTTTTGTTAAAACCGGAGTTCTTTTCTGAAATCCGAAGTTCATAAAAATCGGAGTTCTTTATTAAGAGAAACAACGAAGTACTTTTCATCAAATTCCGGAACTCATTCTCTAAAAAAGGGCGGAGTGCTTTTCTTTTCATAATTCGAAGCTATAAATCCGAAGTTCTTTTTCTTTTAAAATCCGAAGTTCTAAGTCCGAAATTCTAAATCCGAAGTTCTTTTTCAATAAAAAGGACGGAGTCTTTTCATCAAAAGTCTGGAGTTCTTTTTCAAACAGAAGGTCGTAGTTCCAAAAGTCGAAGTTCTTTTATCAATGCAGGAGTTCTTTTCTTACAAATCTGGAGTTCCAAAAGCCGAAGTTCTTTTGTCAAAGCCGGAGTTCTTTTCCGAAATACGAAGTTCATAAAAATCGGAGTTCTTGATTGATAAAGGACGGAGTAATATTCTTCGAAGTCCGGAGCTCATTTTATAAAAAGGACGGAATACTTTTCTTTTCAAAAGTTCGAAGTACCTTTCTTTTCAAAATCCGGAATGCTTTTCTTTTTAAAATCTGGAGTGCCTTTGTATTCAAAGAGACGGAGTGCTTTCATCAAAAGCCCGGAGTTCGTTTTCATTATGGGACGGAGTGTTTTCATCAAAAGTCCGGAGTTCGTTTTTATAATGGGACGGAGTTCTTTTTCCTTAATGGACAGAGTACTTATTTCCTAAAATGCCGGAGTTTTTTTTCTTAAAATCAGAGATCAATAGCAGGATTTCTTGTTCCATCTTAAGGTCGAAGTTCTTTTCCGTAAACATGCAATATCGAAGTTCAGCAGAATAAAGTGTGACATCATGAATATTATAGTTTCTTTTAAACATACATTTCAGAACAACAAGTCATAAAACAGAAATGGCATACTTCATACAAAATATCATATACTTTCATAGCAATAAACGTGAGCTTTAAAAATAACGGTGAGTATTTTCCCTGAATTCTTTTCTACTTTGCCTTAGCTTTTGGTCTCTCTTTGCTAGGAATTCCTTACTTTTCCTTATGTCTAATCCTCGTCTAGTCCTTATTGATAGCCACAGCTTTGAGTGGCCATCATTTATGGTTTCACACTTTCCAAAGGTATCATTTATGATTTTACTTTTTCCAAAAATTTCATTTATGATTTACATTTTCCAACAAGTTTTGGGAATAGCTAGATTATTTATGGCTGTGTATTCCCAAGGTGTTTCCTTATTAATTTCCTTTGACCGGACTAAGGCCTTTCGTTTAAAATAACTTCCGGTCAACTATTGTTGCTGACCGGATTTTGCCATTCTTTCTTTCCATCCATTCATTCACGTTTTTCCGGTCAATATTTTACGTTGACCGGATTACTCCTTTATCAATATCAACTTTGGCTTTTCATCTCTTTGAACCCAAATCTACTCCGTCCTTTAAGGCCACTTCTGACTTACATGGCTGAACTTGATTTTCATTAAATAATATTCCGAACTTCTTTTTTATCCAGGAATATTCCGTACTTTTTCATCAAGGAAATCTGGAGTTGTTTTTACCAAGGAAAATTCAGACTTCTTTTCACCAACGAAATTCAGAGTTCTTTTCACCAACGAAATTCGGACTTCTGTTCACCATGGAAATCCGGAGTTCTTTTTACCAAGGGAAATTTGAACTTCTTTTCTCCAACGAAATTCGGAGTTCTTATTACTAAGGAAATCCGAACTTCTGTTCACCACAAAAATCTGGAGTTCTTTTTATCAAGAAAATTCAGACTTCTTTTCACCAATGAAATTCGGAGTTCTTATTACTAAGGAAATTCTTACTTCTTTTTACTAAGGTAATCCGGACTTCTTTTCACTAAGGAAATCCGGACTTTATTTTATAAAGAAATATTCCAGACTAGGTTTTTATAAATGAAATCAAAACTAGATTTTTATTAAGGAATATTTCGGACTAGGTTTTCATCAATAAAATCTGGACTTCTTTTTATCAAGGAAATCCGGAGTTGTTTCTCTTCTAGGGAAATCCAAACTCGATTTTTATCAAGGAAAGTTGGTTTGGATTTTTTTCATGGTAGAGGTCGGACCTCTTTTTAGATGGAGTTCAAAAGCGAAACTTCTTTTCATTAAGCAGGGCCGAACTTGATAAACCAAACTTTGATTTTTATCTTAAGGCCAACTTATTATATTTTTCGGTCAACTAGCGTTGACCGGACCCGATTACTGAATTTTCTAGGTTTTGAAATTTGGGTCGTTACAAATTAGACAACCCGATGAGAAGACAATCAAGTCAACCTACTGGGATAGTTTGCCAACTTCCTCCATAGCAATCTCATCACAGGCCTTGTCAACCACCCTGTCAATATCACGTGTAGGGCGCAAAGAGGATGGACAAAAAATGGGGTTTCTACCTACCCAGAGTCTAGAATGAAAAGCTTCCCAACTTTTGTTTTGGGCCTACGAAAAAGTATATCAGCAACGACCTTTTCACCCATATTAACCTCCCAATTAACTTTGATGAGTGCCCTCTTGGTTAGAAAGTTACTCGTTTTCCAAAATTTAGCAGCATTCTCATTTATTAGGTTGGTTAATGGTTTCACCATGACAACCTCCATGTTCAAAACTTTGCTAGAGTAAGAACAATTAGCTAATTTTTAGTTATTGGAGAGGGTCTAGTCAGAAGAAAGGGTAATGAAAAATTATCGGTCCTTCCAACCCTTTATAAAATTGAGATTCCCGTCACTTATTTTGTACCCTTTTCTAGGGGTGAATGAAATCCAATTGCCTTCTTGGTTAAATCTGAAGATGACTTTAACTGTCCTATTTGCTAAATGAAGCTCCCGACGGTAAAAGAAGACGCATAGAGAAACTAAGTTCTTGATTGGATTTGGATCGATACGAGCATTGGGAATCTCCAAATCCTCCATTATCTCGTAGTTCTCTCAAGCAAATGGAATGCTGAGACCTTATCATAGATGAACCTCATATATAGTGATGAGGCCATGCCTCGGAGAGTAAGCTCTTTCAGATAATGTGGGAACTTTGAAAGAAATAGCATTTGAAATATTGTACTTCTCATATTTGTCCTGTACCTATTTCAATCAAAAGGTTGGATGGAATATCAGCTACACCCATGAAAGTTGTATGAGAAGCCATGGAAATAGAAGAAAGAAAAAGGTGAAGTTGGGCTGAGAAATGAAATACAATAAGATATATTAGTTTCAGATTTATATAGATTAAATTATCATGCATTGAGCTGTTAGAGGTCCAAGCCATTAGATTGTCAAATAGGATAAAAAGACAAGTAAACTCAAAATATACAAGCGGACACTCAACCCATGCATAGTAGTATTGAAGACACATTAGATCTTTTCTCAATGTATAAGTTTCGAACAGTGAAAATACAACTCAAAACAAAAAATAATAATACACTTCTTTCTAGGTACTTGGATACAGGTTGTGCCATAAGTACAACAAGAAAGAAGAGAATGATAGAAAAGCGGCCACCCACGCTAGCAACATTTATCTCGACTACTTCCACAAGGTTCTGCAAGGGCCGTGCTATAACATACAAGCCCGGTGTTGGAACCAACATAAAAGTGGGAAACCCATATAATTTTCTCAATAAAAAAATGATAACCAAAACAAATTTCAAGTGCATCCTCAGTCAATGATTGCAAAACTTGGAAGGAATTTCTTTGCCATCTTCAACATCAGCACCCTCTAGTGACTGTAAAAATAACTTGCTTGCAAAGGGTGACCGTGAGGTTCCGAACTCAAAATATGATAATTTGAATGTAATTAAAATAATAATAATCAAGATGAGGATAAATATACATGGAAGAATCAGTTTCAGTAGTGGAAAGAGTGGAAATTGGGCTGTTGTATACTGATCTTCCGCACAACAGCACGGCACCTGCTGTGCGCTCGAGCACGGTAGCAGGCATCAAAAACTAGTAGAGCCTCACTCGTCGTGTGCCTGCCACGCTCGCGCAGACCCTGGTTGTGATGGAATGGATTCTAATCCTTATAAGACCATCCGCCAGATATAATACATAACTTAAATCATTTAAATCTTGTAGAGATTTCGGCAGAGTCTCCTCTACAACTAGATCAAAACTAAATGTACAACCTGTGATGGACCGAACGTATTCCACCACATACGACCGCCGTCAATCCTATCCTATCAAACATACATGGTATAATTACGAACATTTCGGATAATTAGGTGGACATAAAAATTTTCTTTCTTTCTTTTCTTCTATTTTCATCTTGGATTTTGCATACATAGGATTGCTTAAGGCTGAATTCCTTGAGTTGGC
Organism: Nepenthes alata; assembly: GCA_028571085.2. Classification (NCBI taxonomy): domain Eukaryota; kingdom Viridiplantae; phylum Streptophyta; class Magnoliopsida; order Caryophyllales; family Nepenthaceae; genus Nepenthes; species Nepenthes alata. The sequence goes on from JAOVVI020016042.1 coordinate 4,376, forward strand.
CATCAAAGTTTATGCTCTTACCTGACCGGCCAGCGTTAAGGTCGATCGGATGCTAAGACCTTGACATGGGTTGAGATGCTACTAGGACTGTCAAACTTCATTCTCCCAAATAGTAGTAGTACGGAAACATACTAATATCCATTAATTTTTCAATGGAAATGTTTTACAAGTCTTTCCCAAAACATCAAAAGTGAAAACATCAATTCCTTTGCTCCTTCGCGGATCAACTCCGGCCAGCTATGCCGTCTAGCTACCCTGTAAGACTCTATTCAATTTCATCATCCATAAGCTTCTCATCATCTAAAAAATAGAAAGAGTGAGCTATAAAGCCCAGCAAGGTACCCACATGGGAAAAACATTATCATATATATATCATCAGATTAAAGTAGTAATCTGTAACATAAACTTAACATACGAGTAAGAAATTCACTATATCATTTGTTCTTTAAGTTCGGAAATCTTCGTTCTTGTTCTTAGTGTCTTGTCTTTAACATCATGCGATTCATAAAAACCGTACAGAATTCTTATCATCTTTAGGGATTGGATGGGAGCGGACATTATCGAGGAAGGGTTGTGTGCTACCCCACAACCTAAGGTCGTATCCTCCTATTATACTCCCAGAGGCAGGCGGTAATGCCTTTCACCCGACATACGGGGCCATAGTCCATAAGCCTTTCGCCACCAAAAATTCCCCCGTGGCCTAGGGGCAGTCCTCGAGTGTCACTCTAATATCCTTCATCCAATTTTAATAGCAAGCTTAACGGAAACTCGGTTCAAAGTTCAAATCGTTTGATGGCCATCTATCATATTTCAAAAGTCGGATAACATAGAGTTCCACTTGCTGTCCGGATTATACACATTTTCCTTATTCTTGCAGCCTTCATTCTTAACTTCAAATAATTGAAGTCCATATGACATTCATAGCCTTTTCTTTCACGTCTTAAAACTGAAGATCTTTTATCAAAGTGTCAGAGGTCTCATTTATCAAAGCCGGAGGTCTTATGTCAAAACCGGAGGCATTTATCAAAGCCGAATACATTTTTAACAAAAGCCGGAGGTCTTTTTACGCATATTAAAAGCAGATATCTTAAAAACCTGTTCGTGGCCAGACTTCATGCAAGTAAGTAAGGTTAATCGGAGGTCTTCATGAAAACACATAACACAGCTTCTTTTACACATGACGTTAACAGAAATTCTTCCTTAAATTCAGATGATCAGAGCAAATATCATGGCATTCCTTAGCATAAGTTCATCAAAATTAGGTATCTTGCATTAAAAACAAGAACTAAAGAGAAAACGAGTATGCTTGCAATCAAACCATGAACTTAAAAATAAGGGGTACACTTGCATTGAAACATGAACTTAAAAATAGGGAGTACACTTGCATTAAAACATGAAATTAAAAATAGGGAGTACACTTGTCTGAATCTCTTCACTTCGGCTTGGAATTCTGGATTCTTTCTCTAAGAAGCTCGGCCGAGTGCCTCCTTCTAACCTTTTTCCTTACACTCTCTAGTTCTTATTTATAGGCCTTTGGTCTGACGGTAGTAGGTAGGACAGGTCAACCACTCGGAGGTGGTTGAAGGTCGGTTACCTACTCAGGCTTGGTCTGACGGCAGTAGGTAGGGCAGGTCAACCACTTGGGGATGGTTGAAGGTCGGTTACCTACTCAGGCATGGTCATCCTGACTTTACATTTTGCAAGGGCTCCATCATTATTTCCGGTCAACTGGTGTTGACCATATAAGTTTCCTTTCACGGCTCTCTCTCGTCTCAACACTCCGGTCTCCATCTTGGCGCCGGTCAACAACTACCCCGATTCGCCTTCAATTCTTTTAATCTTTCCTTCTTCATTTCCGGTCAACTATCATTGACCAGATTAAGTTTCTCATTCGCATTTTTTGGTCAACGTCAGTTGACCGGATTTAGTTGCTCCTCATTACATATTCCGGTCAACTGGCGTTGACCGGATTAACTTACCTTTAACATTTTTTTAGTCAATCGGCGTTGACCGGATTACTTCCCTTTACATTTGTAAAGGCTCCTTCATCATTTCTGCCATAGAAGAATTTGGTCTTTATATTTTCTAATGAGAAAAGGTCTCCAAAAATTGGAACATTACAGCTCTACTCCAATCTTGAAAGCTTAACTCTTTAATACTTCTTTTGTCTAATGGTCTTCCAAATTTAGAAAATACAAATAACCCTACATGCACTTCATCACCGTCAGAATTTCTTTCTTTACGATTGAATCTTGTTTCTACCCTACCCAAATATCTAGAGCAAAATAGAAGACATTCTTTTACAATATGACATTCAGTTATAGAGTTTTCTGGGCGAAAACAATATGACATGATATCAAAAAAAGATGGGGGAAAGATACGTTCCATTTTACAAATGGTCAAAATAATATTTCGTTCTAATTTTTTCAATGCATCCACTCGCAATGTTTTTCCACAGTATTTCTTAAAAACACACCGAATTCATCTAATGGCTCATATACTTCTATACGTAAGATACCACAAAATGTTAGTGCAATCAGCTCTTACATAAACACATGATAATCATGACTTTTTATCTCTGAAACTTTACCATATACACAATTTACACATCGAGATATATTGGAAGAGTAACCATTTGAAACTTTTAGATTTGCAAGGAACTTACAAACTACCATTTTTTCTTTCAATGTCAATGTATAGGCACTTTTAGGAATTAAATATTTATCTCCAAGTTCAAAAGGATGCAAGACCTTTCAAATTTCCATATTCCTCAAATCCAGACGAGAATTCAAATTATCCTTTGTCTTCCCATCAATGCCTAATACCGTGCCTATGATGCTTTCGTAAATATTATTTTTAATATGCATAACATCTAAATTATGACGAACTAAAACTTTACTCTAATAAGGCAACTTGAAAAAAAAAATACTATTCTTTTTCCAATTATACTTGAGAGTATGTTCAGGTTACTTTCATTTGGTACTGGCCTTCCCAAATATCACATTATCATATCCACTAAGTTGATCAATGACATCATACCCTAAAAATAGCTTAGGAGCAAGTTACATTTTTATAGTGCCGTCAAAAGATTTTTTTTGTCAAATCTCCATTTATAATTGGCATCTAAGAATCTACGATGACATATATAACACAATTTATAACCATATGACAATCTATAAGAGGAAGTATCCACATTGCAATTAGGACAAGCAAATTTTTTTTTCGTATTCTAACATAATAAATTTGCATAAGTTGAAAAATCATTGATAGTCCACAATAATAATGCATGCAATTTAAAAATGTTCGAACTGAAAGCGTCGTAGGTTTCATTGGCAGCTATAAGAGATTATGCTCCTATGTTACTGTTTTTAATATTACTGTGCCACTAGTTTCTGGTTTCGTGATGTCACAGGACAGTAAATATGCAGCTAAGGTTTCATAAGCAGTCTGCAATCTTTAGCCACAGTTCTATTACTTCAAAGTGAATGAGCATGCAAGATATTTTTTGGTAAGTAAGAAAGTTATATTAAAAAAGAAAAAATAATAAATCAGTGTTCTTACACTAAGTATTTTTCCGACTTAAGGTGAGAATAGAGACGTTGGGTATACCTCGAGTAACATGAACATGTCATGAAAATAGAGAAACAATACAAAGAGCTTTTTTTGGAAAGTACGTAAAATATATTGAGATAAAAAATACCAATCCAGTATCTACAACACACCAGCCATGTGGAAAGCGGCAGGGGCCAGCAAGCGTACCGATCCATATATATCATCGCGCAAATCACATCAGGCAGATCAATCAAGTCACCAATCCAGTCATCAAACCGCACATACCCGCAAAAACTATATCAGAAGGATATAGCCATTCATGCAATGGTAGGAGATCGGTTACCACATAGACCAGTAAAAGCGGCAAAGTGGGAGGAAGAAGCCAACCGTGCATCGGCAGAAATGCAACCTGAGCAAGGAAGAGAAGCACTCCTCTAAAGCATATCAGCATGCCCTCCCAGACAAGCCTGTGGTCTAGCACTTCTCATCAAACTGGTAAGCAACCAGCCATAGATCTGCGCCCGGACCCATCACATTGGCAAGAATCCACACATGCCCTGTAGGAGAGCGGATTCCGCACAAACCATCAAGATCGACCGAGCAGGAAGAAGTAGCTGACCGTGCATCGGTAGGACACCGAATGATGTAAGATACATCATCAATTGTACAAAGCAGCTTCACAACAATTCAATTCAGACCAGGATCAGGCCTTTGCATACCAACTGATGCAATTAAGTGAACTACTTTTACTGAAAGCTGCTACAACAAAGTTCAAGTGCAGCACACTTAGTGCATCAGTTCAAAATCTAGTTCTGTTTTGAAATGGTTCGTTACTCAAAATAAGAAAGGAGAAAAAATTGAAAGAGAAATAGTTGAGTAGAAATAGTAGAAGATGATGACAAAGCCTCCATATACTATAAAAATGATTTGTCAGATCTCTTCAAATTTAATACACAATCGAATCAATATACATTTGCAAAGTCTAGCAATGTTGCTTCCAGCCTTTGCTAGGAGTAAGCAACATGAGCTTCAATAGCATCCTGAATTCAAAAGGAATGCAACACGACTTAAGTGAAACCTCCTCAAAATTGCTCATCCGTATACATTGTTTTATTTGAAAAGGTTTTAGATTAACCTTTTGTATCCTTTAACATGTTCATAGGATATGAAAATATATGTGAGGAGTGTGACCGAGCCCACTCAGGAGAGAATAGGAAGAAGACAGGTAAAAACAGGCCAATATTATTAAGGCAGTATTGTTTTTTGTAAAAATAATTTAAAGTAAGCCATCTCATAGCATTTACAAGCACAAAGAGAAAGTAAAATTAGCTGGGGAAACGATGAAAGGCATCTTGTATAACCTCATAATTAATAGGAATAACCAGCAAAATACACTCACTTTTTTTTCAAAATTTTTCTGAATAATAGGCCACTTATATAAAATAACTTATATAAGACTTCTATTTTACTCAGAGAGGATACAGAACATAAGACTTCTATTTTGCTTGCGAAGAAAGGACACATAACTTTTGCTCAGAGAGGAAAAAACTAAATACCAATCCAACGAGAGTTAAGCAGAAAAACAGTAAATAAAAAAATAAAATAAATCCTCAACGGTGAGTCTATTTAAACAAAATTGACACTATACCTTGAATAGTGAATAGAGATCAACGGCTACTCCGATAGTGACATTGAATGGAAGAGGACGACACCTCAAATACTATACTTCAGTCGTGGCTTTTTGTCAACTATAAGATTGAAGAAAATATTTGAAATAAGAGAGTAGAAAAAAATTAAAGAAAAACAGTTGAATGGAAGACGACGATAGTTATATTTTAACAATACTCAGGTAGATTTATAGTTATTTTAAGAAATGGAAGCGATTGCTTGCTTGATTTGCGACGATAAACAATGATGGCAGCTCGAAACAGTGACAATGGACAACAGCAACACAAAATAACGACCACGACAACAGTAGCTCTCTCTCATGCAACGACAATTGCAATGGCTACGAAAATAACTACAACAATTGAATGGTGACGTTCAGCAAAATGAAGGGGAGAAGAGGAAGAGAGGAAGAGAGGAAGATAGAGTGTGATGCTTGATCAGGAAAATGGGGTGACTGAATGGGGATGAGGGTTTAACCTGCCTCCCCTACCTGCGGCCGTTGGATGCCTTTTCATCCAACGGCTGTATGTCACCCTTTTCTTTTCCATAAAAAAATAGCATGCACGTGGCTGACGACTATTGGTCGGAAGCTTCCAGAGAAATTATACGATTATTGTTACATTTTCTCCACGCATACATTTTCTCCTACGTAATAATATTGCTACATTTTAAATTGTATTTACTAAATTTTTATTATACAGTTATTTAAATTTTAAATTTTAAATTATAATAAAATTATTATTTATTTAATTTTCAACTTTTAGTGACAAAATAATATTTTTGTCACTAAATTATAAATATTAATTACTAATAGTGATAAAAAGATATTTGTTACTAATTTTTGGTCACTAAAAATTAGTTTTTTGTAATGATATGATATGTTTTAAGGATATTGAATAAATTTAATCAACTCTTACACCACATTACACATCCATATTTAGTTTAGAAGCGGGCATACATATTGTTAGAGTCATGTTTCTAATTGGTAATTTTCGTGACCTTATGTACTAGTGTATCGGTCCATTCCGCCCTCGAGTCCCTCGAGCCCGTCCAAAGCCTCCGCGCCCTCTGTGCGCCCGCTACCCGTTTGACCCTAAAAAACAGAATGGACCCCGCTCGCGGTGCGCCTCCCTCGCGGTCGAGCCCAAATTCCAGAATAGACCCCGCTCGCTGGGCACCGCCCCGAGCTCGAGGGCACGCAGGGTTTCTCTGAAAACCCTCTATGCGCCCACCGTGCGCTCGAGTAGCGTGGCAACTGGCATGTTTTTAAACACAAACCTTGAGTCCTTTATAAATACCCTGCTTATATTTTGGGAACCCTAATAAGTCATAAAGGACTCTGGAGAGTTTATTGTCGTGCCTCTTTTGAGAAGAAAGTTACTTATGCTCCATTGATATTGCTTCTCTT
>JAOVVI020016045.1:0-11002 GCA_028571085.2 Nepenthes alata
GATCAAATGAATACTGTCCGGAAATTATCTATCTGGGCACCATTTGAGTGCAAGTCAACCGCACCCTCTTCAAAAAATCCCCGCACTTAAGCTCGGATGGAGCACTAGTCAAGCTTAACCTTCTCAGGAAATTTTCTACGTGCATGTTCTCTTGATCAAGCGACATGGATCCTCGGTGCATGAAGGTAAGCGACATGGATCCTCGGTGCATGAAGCTGTACTGTGCCCCCTTAGGCAGGTTCATCCACGCTGCCGAGTGCCGATCTAGCAAAATAGACATCGACACACTTGGTTGATTAACCGTTTGATGTTTAGTTGGTGGGAATAAAAATTTTATCACCGTTTAGTTCATTTTTAACACAAAATAATGATTTCTGGAAGAATATTTATTCCTCAAACTGGAGGAATAAAAAATACCAACATTGATTAGGTGTTTTCTATTCCTTGCAGGTAAGGAATATCTATTCCTGCAGCTCTCCGATTTTATTACCATGTTGCCCTCGTTCTTTTCCTTCCATCCTTCGAAATCCTGCTTCCCCCTTCGTCTTTGGTCCCTGCAGCCTTTATCAGTGTGATTAGTTTGAACTCGAGCAGGAGGTAGACGGAGTGTCAGCAAGGGCTGCTCAATCTTCATTTCAAGTTTTCCAACGTCAAACCACCACCCCCTTGTCCACAGCAACCATCTTCTCAGTCGTAGTGAGAGGTTTAAGAAATGGCCCTCAGAAGTCGTTTTTCCATTTTCTCTATTCTGCGAAGTTCATCGGTTCCTCAAGTCGGTTGCAGAATCGATTCTTCATTGTACAACATCCATCCCTACCAACAGCTTGCCAATTGCTCAAGGTTCCCTTACTCCTTCAGGAGTAGAGAATTCAGTTTATCTTCTCCACATTTATTCTCTTGGTGATTTTCGTGACCCTAAGTAGGATCGAGTTTATCGGTTGATATTTGGGGATGGTGAAGTCTCTCGTCCCGTTCTCACCAAAAGCGTTTCTTGGACCCTTTGAGAATCTTAAACCCCTCTTTTAGCTTTCTTTTTCGTCTCGGAGATATCCTTTGTAAAAATATATTATAGTAAAACTAATTTAGATGTTTATGAGGCCATAAAATTTTTATGGAAAGGATACCAATAAAGATATTGCCCGAGAACAATATAATAATGTATATAAACTTTATGAACCGATTAAATTGGGGGTGTTTTGGCAATGATAATTTTATTAGTTTATGATTTCTAGTATATGTTGTTGTAATTGTTGTAGGTGAACAAAAGAAACCAAATCGATCGATGAATAAGTTGTTATTTTCATAAACTAGTTGATTGTGATGAAGTAATATTATTAATGATGAAATAATATTATTTAAATAATTTATAATTTTGGCTAGTTAAACTATTAGGAATTCAATTGTCAATTTATTTTTATTTAGTGTACTAACACTTAATAAGAAACAGTTGTTGAGAAAATTGTAAAATAATAATAGAACATCTTTGTTCTTTGAATAAGGATAAAAGAAATTATTAGTATAAATTTTTATCATACTCATCGTACTATTACTATATATTAAATATTAAAATATTAATTTTTAGTTTATTTGTAATTATTTTAAATGAGTAATTAAATATGAGAATAAAAATTTTTAACTTTATTTTTATCTTATTTTATTTTTTAAAAATAATTATTTTAACTAATTAAGTAACCAAATATAACTGTCAAAAGGGGGCTGTCAAAATAGGACTGTTGAAGTGTGAGGATTAACAATTTATAACTATATTTTAGTCTCAAGCAAATTTCTATTTGTTTGTAATCATTTATGAAGAAAAATGATTTTAACAAACATAGTAATTGCAAAGTTAATTTTTTATTAGAATATATTAAAAAAATTACGTTTTTAATTATTATTATTTTTTATATTTTAATATTTTGGTAACATATTTATGGCAATGTCTAACCACAACTCAGGCCAAAAGCATTGCCTCTCGAACCAATAAAGCAGATGGCATGTTCAAGTCTCATGTAATTACATTTGAGCAAATAGATGGGAGTGGGAATCCCCAAGACAAAATCTTTAAAACATTTAGTACCAAAAACTTTGATTATGAGTGAGATTCTGAAAAGAGCTTAATGATTCTAAGTCTTATGTTAATAATATATAAGAGGCTGTTTTCACAGCTTCAACGGACGATCACCAAATCGCATAACAACAACACTATCTTTGCGCCAGCGCTCTGTTTCTTGTGGAGAATGTTTCCCAAATCAAACAAGTCAATTCACCAAATAGTTTGGGAAGTTCATGCATTGTGTACCAACCAGTTTTCTTCACTCAGAAACAGAAATTTAGAAGCATGTTTCTATCCATCATCCATAGCCAAAGCCTATAATAGAAGTTTCCGTAACAGAAAACCACTGGTCTCAAAGACTAAAAAAGCTAGGACAAAAGAAAAAGGAAAGGAAAGAAAATTTACATAGCAGAGGATCTTCTCCACTATCCAATCAAATAGAGCAGGAAAATACCCATTATCCTCGAGAAAGTATACATGATTAAAACGAATAAGAAAAAATAAAATAACTTTACCTATAAATTACACCGAACTGCGTCATCGGCCGAGGACATATGCTTCAATGGCAAAAGAGTGTGATCTGGGTAGGAACCAAGAGAACAAAGAGAGCACCCGGAATCTGGATCTTTCTATATTCCTGAGTGTGATGAGTAAAGGCATGCTTCAGGGTCCTCTAAATCGAGCACTACTACTGGTTTCTCTGAGGTTTCCCGATTTGGGCAGTTCTCGGCCATTGGCTGCGGTCTTTTTCTTCCGCCTCGGGCCACCGGCAGAAGCCGGGTCAACCAATGGACCTGACCAGTTTTGGCTTGGCCCTTTTACGTATGTAAATGACGTGGAACTGAAAGGGACGTCGGGTGGAAGAAGCCCAGGATCAATGTGATGTGAAGATCCCAAGGGGTAGCCAAGTGCTCCGTCTTGATGTGGGGGAGGAAACTTTTCGCTCTTGCTCTTTGCGTTTGCATGGGTAATTAAACGTCGCCTCTGTTAAAAAACAACAATATGATGCAGCAATTCTGAATGTAGAATAGCTCATAGAATAAAATCACAAATAACTCATAATCACACAGCACTCCTCCCCTTGCCCAGTCCGCTTTTTCCTCCAGCCCCCCTTGTCACAGTCATCAAACAAAACCAACAATGGAAAAACAGGATTATATAACCAACTCCACTTAGTAAGATTTGAAACTTATGCTGCCGTTGTAATAATTAAAAAATAGAAATCACTTCAGTAAAGCCCCATTATACACAAAGAATCGCAAACCAAGCTCAAGATCATCCAAGGGTGCAATAATATGTCTACTGTTGAAATGGTTGTGTTATGCATGAAATTTAGATGTCTCATATGTGCTCCTATGTGCTGCATTTGCGAGATTCACGGATGCCTTAAAGACTCGATTGGTTCTAGAAAAATTTAAAGAAAGAAAATCAATAAAGTATAAAAATGAAAAAGACAGAAAATGAAAGAAAGTATTTTCCTTCATTTGTTTATATTGACTGAATCATATAAAAAGGAAAATAGTATGAAACAAAAATATTTTCTCTGTTTGGTTATTAAGGCAAACTTTACTATTTTTTTACATTTTCCATTTCATTTTTTTCTTAAATTTTCCTTGTCAACCAAACATTCAAAATATACTTTTTTCAATTTTTTTAATTTATTCGAGTTTTTCTTAGAAACAAAGAGGCCATAACTGATGGAGATAGAGAATCTAACACACAATATAGGACAATTGCCAACATTTGTCCCACTATTAATTCTGACTACATCCTCTCTGTTTTTCCTCGTTTCCTCTGTTTTTAGTTCTATTAGGTTAATCCTGAACTCACAACAAATCAGATGTTGATTGTTTGGTTCAGATCCTTAGAATGTAGAGGGGATCACTCAAGATTTCTCAATATCATCTAATAAAACGATAGCCAAAGCATTTCAAAGGTCATGGTTTCCCAAAGCTTTTACAAGGAGGAACCACAATAATTTGTGCCAGCAAGATTGAAAATTCCAACAATATCAGAATGACAATGACAAAAACTGAGCAAGAGATGTATTATACGTACATCAAGATTAGCCTGAAGCTCTGCATTGGCTTCTGGAGCTGGAATAGCCCGAACACCACGATTGCGTCCTCGTGCTTTCTTCACTGCATCACCTTGAGCTTTGTCAGCAGCTCTTTGCCTGCAAAGAAATCAAAACATCAATAGCAATCTCAAATTTGGGCAACACAAATTATTTTTATGTGCAACAGTGGACTACGAAGCCAACTGCACTTGAAATTTGATCTAGTATGACCACCATCATTATTTACCACCCTTTAGCTACAGACGTGCCCTTTTATTTGGATATCATTGGAGATTTATCTGCTTTCATAAATCTCCAATGAATCCATTTTACATTCCGAAACAATTTCATCCCTTCAGAATGTCAAATGTAAAAACTACACTACTGTATTATTTTCATTATACACACACAGACACAGATAGAGGGAGAGAATTTGCAACTGAGTTGAGGAACAACATTATATGTCATACCCATCAAATAATAAAAATAAATAGAAAGCAAGCAAATATAGAGACAATTTCTCATAAGGCAAAAGATGGCTTAAAAAAATTGTAACATAGATGACAATGTAGCCTGACCTTCGTGCTTCATCATCGCGTCGTTTTGCATCTATCTCTTTGCTTGGAGGATATTTTGGAAGGGTTGAAGGATCACATGCATATGGTCCAGTGGTAAAAAACTGCACTCAAAACAGAGAAAGAAACAAATGGCTTATAGAATGACTCAGTTCATAGTTCATACACAAACTGCACTTACTATAGGATGACCTTGACAGTTCATGTAATCCCACTTGAGTACAAACTCATCAGTTTCAGTACTCATGTTTAGGAAGCGATTCCGTTTCTTTTTTTGGCTCATAAGTAATTATATTTTCTGACTAACGAGTCAAAATATCAGAAGGATCTGCCCCCTTAAGTAAATCGATGATAATTATTTCACCTCCATCAAATTAGGATTATCCACAGCCCTTGGTAAAGTATAGGGGAATATTAAGCATGGAGAAAAAGAAGCCATAACTTAGAGTTGATATGAAGTAACACAAAATTTGACCAACTGCATGTCAAGTTGAAAATCAAAATTTGATGTTTAATACGTCCACCAATTGATCCCCTCAACTAATAATGCTACCAAACCAAGAAAAAATCATCAACTAAGATAACTTTCTAGTTTTTACAAATGAAGATACAGAAGGGCTGCCTGCAGTGAACTGATGTAATTTGACATCAAATATATGATTACTGCTTATTGCTTATTGTCCGCATGTAAAAATTTTTGAGACTTATAAACATTCCATAGAGTTTTGAACTATCATGTCATTTCATAATTTAATAAAGCATAATTAAATATTAACGACATATTTGAATGCATGCTTAGCTTTCTTTTCTAAAAAAACTGGAATAGATTTTTCTCTCTTCACTCTTATTTCTCTTTCTTAATTGGAGTTTCAGAATCTTGTGTAAAGAATTATGAATACGGCTTTTCCTATGGAAGCTCCTTAAAATCAGAATAAAGGGGAAGTTAATTTAACTCCCCTTATTCTAATAAAAAAATGCCATTATAAAATTTAGGAAAAACCGCCCCTTTATCTATACATATAAGGTAGGTAGCTCTATCATTTATAAAGTGTGAAAAGGACCAATTTTTTAATAACATAAATCTCCTTTTTTCCATTAAAGACCAGACCCATTAAAGAATAACTTCTCTAAAAAAATATAACAAATCTAGTACGAAATTACAACCTTTAATTATTTAAATAAATTACAAAACATGTGACACGTCATGTGGGGTGATTCTGACCAGGCATCCATAAGTAGCCATCAAAAGATTATAGGAGCTGATAATTCCATGTGCTATTGCAACTGGGATTGGTTTATTGAGGAGGACAGTAATGATGATGGGGAAGTTAATGAAAGATGGCCCATTTTCAGAGTTAAGAGGGAGCAAGAAGGCAGAGTTGAGAGACCATGAAGCAGATCACTTATCGTGAAGTTGTTTGGTCACTCCATTGGTCAAGAGTACCTGGAAAACTGCCTGAAGCAACACTCCTAGGAAATGGAGGTCAGATTTGCACCCAGGACACCCAAATGAATTGGTAGAGCATTTTTATCATTGAAATGGACTCTGGAAGTCTGGATCCAGTTCCCACGAATTCTCCCTTGAGTATATTGAGACAGAATTTTGGCTAGAATTTATAATAAGTCTGGCAAGACAATCAACCTGTATAAACCAACTGAAGAATCTCTTTGATGAAAATATGCTAGTGTGTGCATGCGTGGATCTTTCCAGTCAGTATGGGCAGAATTTCAGATCAAGGGATGGTGTATATGGTGGAATACAAAAGCGTTCATCTGGCATCAAAAGTCTGATGGTTGTTTATTGTTCACATTCACTTTAGAAGACATGCAATTTGATGTTCGAGGGATTTCAACACAATGCAAACTACACCCATCATCTTACCCTAAAAAATAAATTGCATATTTGAAAAAGGAAAAACCAATCAAGAGATTTAATACAGTATTCCTGCCCCCTTTTCCAGTTTCCACTCACAATGCTCCATCAAGAATGCACATGGATGGAAGACAGCATTCAGTACTGCACCTTCTCCACCAATTACCATCACCATTTTAAACTTCATTGTCAAAGATTTAGATTTCAAAATGTCAAGGGGTATTGCATTCAACCGAATTGGTTTAAGCCTACAGATATAGTAAGTTGGCAACAATCTTAAGATATCATAGAATGGAGAGCAGAGAATCTTTGTAAGTGAAAGAATACTTCAGAGTCATTTTTCTTTGCCTATTGTCCCATTCCTCTCACTCTCATCCCCAATATACTTGGTAATACAGCTTTTGGCCAACTTTTACCCCCAAAAAGACCATAAGTAATCGATGAAGAATTTAGAAAATCAATAGTTACACCAAAGATACTGGGTTCCAACATTCGTAACCAATTTCAAGCAAATTAGAAGTCTACGTGAGAATAAGACTGCATATCCAAGAAAAAAAAGTACTTGTCAGTAAAATTACGAAAAACTTACTTCACTATTTAAAGCATCTGTAGCAGTCTTACGTTCAGCTGGATCGATTGCAAGAAGGGTATCAATCAGGGGCAGAGATGATGATGGAAAGTCATGAAATATCTCTCTTATACATCGTTTGTATGGCTCTCGGGGCTTAAATAACATTGCATTTGGCAGCTTTGATTTCTTCCAATAGTCATCTGAAGGTGAGCCACATAGCTTAAATATCTTATGCAGTTGCTCTACCTATGTACACCAACACAAGGGTTATGTATACGGTGAAATCAAGAAAGCAGATATTTGGGCCAACAATTAGCTCAAATGCAGAAACTACAGGAACAAATGCCCTCCACTATCTGCCATGACATGCAAGTAAAAGATGCAGCCAATCTTTTGACTGCTAACCACAATAGCACTTAGAATCAAGCATATAAATCCTCCACACACACACACCAGATATTCTAATAAAATTATGCAATTTGGCTCTAGAAAAATAAAGAAATAAAAGACTTTTTCATTTTTCTTTTGGGACAGAGACAAATTCAACATGTTGTTTCCTTCGGATCATAGTAGGAGATGAAAATTAATTGATCTGATCAATGAACATCCATAAACTGACTTCTCATCACCTCCACTACCAACCCAGTGGTCAACCTTGTCAGATTTATCAACCTGCCACAGAACCACAGCATGTACTTGGCCCTTCACCAAAATTTTCGGGGGTCATATGATTAGATAACATGAAATAAAGCGCATTAACCAGCAATGTTGTTAACTTACATTTCAGCAAATGTAGCAAAATATCTCAAACAGTCTCTACAAAAGAACATAAACAATGTATGACAGTCATACAAACAAACTCGGCAAAGGAATAACTTCATTCAGCTAAAAATGCTAGAAACATCAATAAGCAAGTTAGAACATAAAAGTGGACTAAAACGATGCACCACACAAACAGAAAGAAACTTCTGGTGATTCTAATAGCCATTGTATTGGCAAGAATGGAAGAATTACAATTGAATAACCCAAAGACAATAATATGAAATTCTGCGGGAGGTTATCAAATATGGAAGAATCAACTTTACCTCTGTACGGCCAGGCATGATAGGCCTCCCAGCCAATAACTCAGCTAAGATGCAACCTGCACTCCAGAGATCAACGCCAACACCGTAGTCATTAGCCCCAAGAAGAAGCTCTGGAGCTCTATACCATAAAGTGACCACACGACTTGTCATGTGATGCTTGTGATTTGGATCAAAGAATGTAGCTAATCCAAAATCAGCAATCTTAAGTATGCCGCCATTGTCAAGAAGAAGATTTGATCCTTTAATATCACGATGAAGCACACCACGTTTGTGACAGTGCTCGAGTCCAGATAGTAGTTGCATCATATAACATTTCACCTGTAACGCAAGTAAAGAAAGCAGCATGAAGTAATGAATGATCAAAGTTTAAATTGTAGCAATTACGTCCCTCTGAGAAAAGAGGGACTGAAACTAACCTGTGGCTCAGTAAACTTGATCTCTGGGCTTGCAGCCAGTCCAGCTAAATCATGCTCCATATACTCAAATACTAAGTACAAACTACAAGACATCCTTGATGTAACCAAGCCCTCCAATTTTACAACATTGGGGTGATCCAATCTCCGCAAGATCAGAATCTCCCTAGCCATAAATTTAACACTCTCTTTCTCCAAGTTGTCAAATCGCACCTTCTTCAGAGCAACAATCTTTCCGGTTATTAAATCTCTAGCTTTGTATACATTACTATATGTCCCCTGCCCAATCTAACATGATAAAAGTTTCATAGAATTATTAGCAATGACTTCACAATAAGCATTAATAATAAGTAAAAAGTGGAAACTCAAGTCTGACCAATGCCGCAAGGCATTGCCATCATTCCAAAACAAAAGGATGTTTTTCCCCCACTCCACGGATTGTATCATGGCTTGCACTGCCTCACCGGTCAGTATAAGCACCAGACACAAAAAAAAAATTTCAACTCACCTTATCGATCTTCTCAAAAGTATCAGCCCGCCTTGGAACCCATCCATTGATTGCTTCCCCTGCAACCTCCGAGAGCCAAGATGGCCACCCAGCTGCCACCTGCTCACCACGTACATTCTTTGGCGGATTGCTCAACCTTGGGTTCAACTTTGACCTCCTTCTCTCCCCCCGCTGCCTTTGTCCTCTACCAACCTTCTCCTCCTTAGACCCACCATCATCCCTCACCTCAGCAGCATTCCCAGCCACCTTCCTTGCCTCCCCAGTAACCCCAGCTGCTTCTGAAGCAACATCCAAATTTCTACCAGATTCAGGACTTAAATTCTCCCTCTCCTCTCTCCGTGCCTCTTCGTCTTTCGCCTCTGAAGCTACACTGCGAGATGAACCTTCTTTCCCAAAAACGCAACCCATCTTCTTTCCTTGAATCTAAACAACCTCATATCTCAACATAATCCAACAATCTACGACGTTTGATCCTCAATCACTTTTTTAGAAACCCTAGGTCCACAATTGTTCAATACTTTAAACTTCATACCTAGTACAATCAAAGGACTCTATAAAATCAGCACCTAGAGCTCAGATTTCCAACAACTGACATTCGAAGCTGAATTTGGGGTTGAAAACAGAAAAGAGCAGCGAGTGACTAAACTTACACGACTAAAACAGAGCAGGATTTACTTTCTGAACTCTTCCGCTCTATCTCCTCGACTGCTGGTTTTGGAATTGTAACTTCGAGGAGTCCGACAGCCGGGAAGAGGAGAGAGCGACTGCCGGAGAATATCTTATGCGGGGGGCCGCAGAATGCCAGTCACGACGAGTCAAACTCGTACTGCCCTTTTTACCTTCCAGTTTCCAATAAGAAAACATCATTTACAGTGTGGCCTACCGACTAATAATGAAAAGAAAATGCACCCCAAAAAAAAAATTATTATATACTAAAACAATTTTAATATTTACATACATAAATACATGATTTTTTATATCTTATATTTTCATAAAATAACTGCATTCATAAGCTTATCAGAGTTCCTATGGGCCCAATCATTTTTTTTGTGGCCATGCCCAGTCCAAAATTTAAGCCCAATGAGCCCAACAACAAAATAGTAAATTTCAGACTTCAAATTTGATTAGAGTTATCAGAAAATATGTGATATTAGAGTATCAGGTATCCTAAAAATTTGGAATGTGCCATCAAAGTGTAAGACCAAGGCACCTTTACGTCTAGAATGAGGCTTCTCTTATATGATTTTATCAGTATTTTATTATGATTCTACTGCTATTTTATTATATCTGATATGTTTGATACGAAGAAAGCAAAATACTTTTAGTATGGTTTCATTGGCATCCTGTTATAGGTTTAAGATATCCAATGTGTTTGTGGTTTCCAAAATGTTAAAGATATCTTATTTAATGAAGTTTAAAACGGATAAAGGGAGGATTTTCCACGGGGCAAAGTAGAGTCCCTCTTATATAGCTTCTCAGCATGGTCCATATAAAATACTTTTTAATAAAATATTGATGAGTCTCTAAATACGGATTACTATATGAATTAGGAAGCCGTTTGATTTATTTTGGAAAGTCAAATTGAAGCGGATCCTGATTTTTATTCATAATAATTTGAATTCTACACACCATAATAAATAAAACGAGAGGTCAAAGGATGACGAAACTCACTTCTCAATATATCATCTCACGCTCAAATTAGAATTCTTTCTGTGAGAGAGAAAATGATGGAAGATGTAAAGTGCATGGATGCACGTAGGAGGGAGATTGAGTAGACGATTGGGTTCCTGTCAACGCGCTCAGTTGGGAGCGGCTTTTGAGAGAGGATCCACTATGCTAAGTGGCTTGAGAGACGATGCACTCAT
>JAOVVI020016046.1:0-11002 GCA_028571085.2 Nepenthes alata
AGCGGCCGAAGCCGCTCGTTCCCATGCTTTCGTCCCGGGTTTGAATCCCGGTAGCCGCGTCCGCTTTCCATTTTACCATATTTTGCTACAGTAACGGGCCATGATTCCTTGGGCCGCGTTCGAAACAGTATTGGGCCGAGAACGAAATCGGCCCAAAAACCAATATAATTTTTTTTAAACTGTAGCAAACAACGTCGTTTATATAACGAATTCGTTTGAACAAAAACGACGTCGTTCAGAAACATAAAACAGAAGCCGAAAAACGACGACGTTTATCACGGTCAAAGCAGAAAACGACGCCGTTCAAGTCGTCGTCTACCTTCAACGGTTTCGCCCGAACCCGACAACGAACGACTCGATCGAATTCAAGACCCGATTTAAACAGTATCATACGAAAACTATAAATGATAAAAAATATATGTAAATTTTGAAAATTTAATTTTTCATCAATTTCTAGTGCTTGTTTGAACCGAATTTTCAAAAAAATAAAGACTTTAGATTTTTTTGATTTCAAGAAAAAAATCAGAAAAACACAGAACAACAAAGGCAGAGTTGAAGCCTTTCTCTGATACTAATGTTAGATATTTATGTGGCTAAAACAACCACAAAAGCGGAATTTACAATCGACTTTATATACCTCCGGCCATTTGGTACTCTGTTTTTTGACTTGTGATTCGGACCAGCTCCGTACTTCTGGACACTCCTTCACTCGTTTAGATGGTGTGTTGCTTGAGTTGGATGCCAGGGACAAAGCTAGAAGGCTCAATTTATAGGCGAAACAATCACCCGCCTCAACCAAGCGTTTCGTACTCAAACCGACAAAAATTGATTAATTGACTTAATGGGAGAGTTATCACCACTTAATGGATCACAAATACTTCAGCAATTAACTGAGAAAAATGGGAAATGCTGATGAATCGATCGAGAAAAATGAATCAAGCTGTAACCCTAATTCGGCTTTAGACAAGCCGTGCGCGGCTCGTGGCTCGATCGGCTCAACGGCTCATGGGCCGGCTCAACGGCTCATTGGGCCGGCTCAGCAATATGGTTTTGGGCTGAAGCCCACAAGATCGGCATACACAAGAAGAAGGGAAGGATTTATATATATTGATTTCACCGTTTTCCTCTAACAACAGTGGCGGCAAAATCTTCGGCCCGCGTGATCTCCTCCTTTCCTTCACACCACGGACACAATGGAAGGTGGGCTTTGCTGGGCTTCCATTTTTCGGCGCCGATTTTCCTCCGACAGTGACGGTTGACAGCCTCCTGTGCCGCCCCTCTCTCTCCTCTCTTCTTCCCTCTTCTTCTTCTTTCCCTCTTCTTCTGTCTCCCCGATTCCTAATCCTTATCTGTTTTTGTTTTTTTTTTCTCATTTTCATATTATTATATATATAGATATATTTTTATTTTTATTTTCTTTTATTCTAAATTCCAAATTGGTAATCGGGCGATAGCATGAGCACACTTCAGACGCCAGCCCGACTGATCAAATATCCATCAAAATTTTGTAATATTTAAAAAATTTTTATCACGTCCAAATTATCCAATATTATAATTTATATTAAATTAATATGAATAAAAATTTAGGATATTATAATTTATATTTGAGTCTTTTCTTTATTAATTTGCTCAAATGATACTAAGATAAATTCTTTTAAGATAAAAATAACAGGACGCATAAAGGGTGCATGTGCACGCTTGAGACGATGGCTCCATATATAATAGGCAAGTGAGAAGTGCACATGTGTGTTTGAGACAGTGTCTCGATATATGATAGATGATTGATAGGCAAACTTATGTATTTTAGATAGAATTAAAATAAAAATTATGTATTAAAATATAAAGAGAGAGGAAAAAAGAATTATTATAATTTCTGTTTGTAGAAACTGTATAGTAAATTATTTTTTTATAGGGAAAGAGGTTGACTACATAAAGGGAAGCTAATAAATAATTATACAAATTATATCTATTAACCTAATTTAGGAGATATTGATCTACCTAATATTAAGGAAAAATCCTCCAAATTAGAAAAGATATTATATATTAACTTATATGCTAACATCTCTTGTAATATCCGGTGGTGTCAAAAATACTAACTGGAGTTTTGAAAATCAAATTATAAGAGTAACTAATTGATAATATTTTGTAAAGATGTCAACTGGTTAGTCTAAACAACCAAAAGAGGCAAAGAGTGCCCCTTAAGGTGATGTCACACAAAAAAAAGCTTACCCCACCCATGAGTAAATATTTTTTGGTCGTATTATTAGATCGTACATCATTCTTGGTACAATCAGATAATAATTGTCAATCAATTTCAAAGTATTTTATATGTTTGTAAAATGTATCATTATGAATAATTTGAATAGTATTTTAATTGTCATAATAAAGATGAGTGTCACATGATTAAGGAACAACACTATCTTGTAAAATCATTGAATTCAAAGAATTTCAGGCACGGTAAGGTGCGCTCTGTTCTCAAGGCTTGGGGCACGGTCTTCATCTTCGGCCGATGCCAAGAAATCGATCGAAAAAGCCGTATAGTAAAGTATTCCCCAAAAAAAAAATAAGGCAAACACAAAGGTTAACAACTCAAGTAATCTGCCGTTTTTTGTATTGAAAAAGCACGGGATGAGCCCAAAGCAAGCAAGAAACAAGGGATGACTGGGAGAATTGAGTCTTTGCATTAACTCAAAAGGATAAAAAGGGTTTCACGTATATAATGAACTTCTACACGTTATGACAATGATCTTTAGTCGGATATGGCATTCTCACGAATTGGATTTGAACCAATATCAAGCTACTCACCTTTTAGTAGATTGTGAGTCACTAAGAGTATGATGCTCAGCCTCAATACTAGAATGAGTAATAATTATGTGCTTCTTACTGTGACAATAAATGAGAGAATCTCCCAATAGAAAGAGAAAATTATTGATGGATCATCAACCATCAAGATCAACTGCCCAATCAATATCAGAGTAAACAATCTGTTCCAATTAAAAGTGAGGAAAATTAAAACTCGTGGAATAAGGTTCCATACACATAACGGAGTATATAAAGAATAATTGCATAGTGAATAAAACTTAAAATCAATATAAGTTGACTAACAAGATGTATAAGATAGGCAATACCAAACCTGGTAACAAGAAGGTATATAAAGCTTATAATCAATTGGCAATAACATTAGAAAGAGACTCGCTATCAATAGTACAAAGTTTGGCATTAGTCTCAAGAGGACTATTAGTTGTTTTATAATCAGTGAGACCAACATGAAAAATGAGATCTGAGGTATATATGGCTTGTATTAAATGACAACTATCAGAGGTAAGAGTTACCTCAAGTTAGAAATAGTAGGCAACAAAGCCATGATAAAACTTTCAAAGAGCTAACTCAAAAAATATTTAGGTTTAAGAATATTAAAAACATCATCATCAATAATAATCATACCATTGACTAAAGAAGCAAAATAATGATATTAATATTAATATAACAAGTACAAGGATAAAATTGTGAGTATTATATATAAATCCAAACTATAAAATAAAAGAACTGAACTTAATAAATCAAACACAAGAGCTTGCTTAAAAGACATGTCTATCTTTTATATAAACCTCCTCAATCAAGTTATCATATAAAAAGATATTCTTTATAACCACTTAAAATAAAAATTATTGACATGCAGTGACAACAATCAAAAGATATAGAACAGAAATAATGTAAGAAATAAATTTTCTCATAATTAATGTCATACTCCTAAATAAAACCCTTGACTACAAGATGAGCTTTGTATCCATGAACTACAACAATTGATTTTTCTTTTGTACACTCATTTGTTTTCAATTGTAGTTATACGAGGAGGAAGATTAATCAGATCCCAAGTATGAGTTTTGTGAAGAGTATCAAACTCTTTGGATATGGCTTGTTACCAGAGAGGGTAAAAGTATACTTTGCGATAATTGCAAGACTAGTAAAGAGTAGTAAGAATAGAAAATTGGAATGAAGAATATTCAAAGTGAATGAAGACTCCGAGGGTATGTTTGTGATGATGGGATCACGAGACGATCCAAACTCGTGAGGAATAGTAGTGTGATGATCATTAGATGAGCTTACATAAATTGTATTAAATGAAAAATATGAAAAGCAAATGTATGGTAGGATTAGTGAAAATTTGAGAGTAATAGGAAGTGTCAAAAAGGAATGTAGAAATATCCCTGAAGACTTTATGTTTATAGAATTGAACATCCTTAAAAATAGGAATATTGTTTGGTTATAAGATTATAGCACTGCTAACAATTATGTTCAATATCAAAACCAATGAAGTAATAAAGATAAGACTGAGGTTCAAATTGTGCCAGAGCCTAGGAACATATATGCAGATTAATAACAATAATCCACAATAATATAAAACTTCAATAAATAATATTAATAATGACAAATTTGACTCGGGTGTGACAATCTATACATACACAGGACCCAATGTATCAAAACTCGCATAGGATTTTATCAGATATAAATCTGATTATCATAACATAAGGACTGCTATCCATATATCGTAAGGGAGGTATCCACTATAAGAACAACTCATCAATATAATATAACAATTCTAAAATGCTTCATACATAGACCAAGGCCCTCAACTGGCCATAAATATCAACCATAATACACCCCCGAGATTTGAAATATAATCATCATAAATATCCACTCACTGATAGAGATATACCGCATCAAATCACAACCAAATTCTTACAAGCATATCCATAGTACTAGTCTGAATGGATAAAATATAAAAATATGACCCGATGATTCAACAAATATCATCATATAAAATAGTATATATAAATCAGACGGAATGAAATGTCACATATAAGCATAAAAAAGAAACCATAAGGTTCATTAAAATCACTGAAAATCAAGAAGATGTCTTGTATTAAATCATCGTCCGTATCAAACAGTCCTTCAATAACGTAATTAAACAAATAACGATCCTATCAAATTTTATAGACGATATCATATTATATAATTCGAGATCACATCAAATAATTATAAACGTCATCACATCCGCATGGGACATAAATCATAATTTGGATCCAAATCTTATAATCTCATATGCTGAAATCAAAGGAAACTGAAACCAAATCATATAATTAAAAATATATTCTAGGTTTATTATATATCCATATTTACGAGACATTTTCATTGTCTATCTGTAGGTCAATTCACGCATCTCAAATAATAATCCATGTAAATACATACAGAAATAAAATGTATACACAAAATCAAAAAATAAAAAATTATTAGACCAATTTAAGAAATGGTTACTCTCGTCGAGTAACCATGTACATATATATCATCTTGATTTTTTTTATAAATAATAAAATTTTCCAAAATTACAAATACCGGTATAAAATCATTAAACAATCAGTAAAACATATATATATGTGCATAATAAATAGATATGTTATATAAAAATAATATGCATGTAAATAAATAGATATGTGTTGATTAATTTTCTATAATACATTTGCTGTGATTATTGGTGATGATTAATACGTCGTAAAATTGATTTGTATTTACTGTAAATAGAATAAAGTATTGCTTACATGTGTCAATTATTCCTATATGTTATACTTTCACTTTATTATAGGGTTATTCCCAGGTTCAAACAAATTATATAAATGATGCAATAAAATCTTATTTAATTACATCAGTTTCAAAAATTTCAATAAAAATAATATAAATTAACTCTTATTAATTATTTTTTATTATAAATCATCACTAAAAATAATTTGATAATTATAAATATTCCCTCTTCCACATCTTTTCTTATTATTTTTATTTTTTCCCCTAAAACTAGTGCCATGTGCCATTTTTTAACAAATATAACACATAAAAATACGTCTAATTAATTCAATAAGACGATTAAAAATTAGATTGATTAATATAGCAGTTGATAATTGGATTCGTTCATTAAACTATTTCTAAATGTCATATAAGTGCCATGCAAATCTAACACTGATACGCGACACATACCATGAGTTTAAGCGCCATTTCAATATGATATTTTATAAAAATTTGCAAAATAAAACATCCCAAACAATCTTGACAATATTAGAAACTAAGACCATGGATTGTCCTCTGCCACCCATCAAAACTTCTTGCCGTGGTCGGCAAACAAATAGGTAAAATTTTAGCTTTGTATATTTATTTATATGCAAATTATTTAATATAAATAATTTAATTAAATATTATATCACTTAAATTTTAAAGTGATTGAAAAGTGTCGGGGAAACCCCGCTCGACTCTAACGGGAAGTCCAGAGCTACTAACGGGAAGCTTCCTCCATTCTTATTGCTCGTATATCTCTTCCTTGCATCTACATCTTCAGCCAGTAGACGCAGCTAGAGGTGAGACAATGCCATTGGCGGTGCCGACAGCTACAGCTGTATCAGGAGGAGCACCGATGCCGGCAACGACGCGTGGAGCAGTACAGAAAGCAGAAATGTCGAGGAGAGGAGGGCAGTGACTATGGTGATCAAGTTCAAAAACTCCAAGGAGCGATATGAACAGTGCCGCCAATGGCGTTGACATGAGGGCAAGCGAAGATGGCTGTTACGAGACTCATCGAACCCTCCTCTGAAGCCTCACCGCCACGTCAACCCGCTACTGTCAGACGAAGTACCCGAGCCACTCAAATTTAGAGATTACAACTAATTTAGAGATTACTGTTCCCGTGCGCGCATAATATCCGTTAGTAATCTTTTCATTTTCGATTTCAATTGCTGTTTCAGCTAATTTCCCTCTCTGCACGACTTCCGTTATTACTCAGTTTAGGTTCTGTTATTGTATTGGGCGCACATGCCAGATGGAGATGGGCGTTGGCCCAACACTGTATATAAGCTGGTGACTGTGCTCATCGGGGGGTATATGAATGAATATTCTCGAACTTCCTGACTCTGTGTTCTGTTCCCTCTTTTCCTTCTACTGACTCTCTCTCTCTCTCTCTCTGTCAGAAGCTCCCCTCCCTACTTTCCCTCCTTCCTCTCTTCGTTCTGCAGATTCTTCACAGCCATCGTTGCGCATCAATGGCAGTCCCAAAGAGCTTGCTGGAAAGAGTATGAGGAGGAGGTGGAAAGTGAAAGAGAATGCCACTGATGTGCCTGAGGCAAATCTTTGTAAGATATATACTAGTCTAGAAGTCAGACATTTCATTATGGATACACTATTGGGAAAGTAGGTCGGTCGGTCAGGAATGCACAAACACATATACGATATAGAAGAAAGAGGAGGAACACAAATTTTTTACGTGGAAAACCCTCTTCTAAAAATAAGAGAAAAAAATTACAGGATAATTAGTTCACAAACAAATTTCACTACGTGAAGATGGTTACACAAACCTCTGGCTATAAAAGCCTCCCAAAGAGTTGAGAACAAAATAAGAATAAGAATACAATTCTCTCTACATTTATTTTTTCGCACTACTCTCTTCTTCCTTCACACATACATGGACTTCGCATCACTATCCTGCATGCCCAGCATGCATATATATATAGATTTTGCCCAGAAACAGTCTACCCAATGGGCAGGTTGCGTGTGGGTAAAACTTACTACCAACTCTATAACCTACTACCAACAATGACTACCAACTCTATTAAGTGTCATCCTATCAGAAGGAGTTGACCTCCGCCAATTAGCTATCATTTTTGAAAGTCAACTATCCTTCTAAAAAGGTGCATGCACAAATATCATCTTTCTTTCTCCTTGCAGTTGAAAAAGTCAGCAACAAACTTTGGTACATAGACTTCGTAGATCAGGCAAAGTCCTCGGCAATCATTCTTTAATAGAGTCCTCGGGCGTTAATTGATATTTCTAGACATTGACCAAAGATTTCGAACATCATCCCATGTCCTCAAACATTACTTGATGTCCTCGGTCTTTGTTGCGCTTAGCAACTTCAA
This sequence comes from Nepenthes alata, assembly GCA_028571085.2. Taxonomy (NCBI): domain Eukaryota; kingdom Viridiplantae; phylum Streptophyta; class Magnoliopsida; order Caryophyllales; family Nepenthaceae; genus Nepenthes; species Nepenthes alata. The sequence goes on from JAOVVI020016046.1 coordinate 7,953, forward strand.
CTGTTATATGCACCTCGGCCGTTTCCATACAGGTAATACCAAACCGGTAAATTCCTGGCTTGCAACTCGAGCAAATTGGCCACTTCGAGATTTGTCCAACAGGCAAATGATCACCTTGGCTCCAATCAGTCATTTCTGCCCAACCGGCCAATTCTACGCAACCGGTTATTTTGCCTCATCCTGGCAAAATGACCCAATCTGACAAAATGGCCCAACCGGCCATTTTGCCCCAACTAGGCAAAATTTGCATAACGTGCGGCCTTCCTTAGCCAGTCAATTACATTTTGACAGGATTCTTTTCTCAGCCGGTCAACCTTCTATTGACCGCCCATTTTGGTTTCCTTCAGCTGGTCAACAGGATGTTGACCGAATTTTTCTTTGCCAATCAACATCTGTTGACCGGCCTCTTCCTTACCCCACCGGTTAATAGCCAAAAACTGTGTGAATCCTCCGATGTCAAATCTATTTGTTGAGCCACCCACAAGGAAGTGACTAAACCCAACAAATTTCCCTTCACGACCTTGTGGGTGAAACCTTCACCTTTTTTCGACGACCTTCATCTCCTACCTTTCGACAGCTTTCCCTTGACTGGGACTCCGACGTTAGTCTCCATAAGTTTAAATGATACATTCTTTCGCTCCACTAATCTTGGAGTAATCCCACTCCCCTTCAGCACCTTCCCTATAGTAGAATCATTTTTCCTTACAATCCACCTTGGCCATCTTCTCTGTCGCCTTGACTGATATCCCCATTGGTCACCTTGATATTTTCCTTGACAATCCAAGCCTTCATCAGGCACCGTCCTGATCTCCAATTTTCTCTTGCCATAATTGAGATGCCTTTGGTGAGTTTTTACTGGCTATCACCAAACGCCGTCCTGAAACCTTCTTCACTAAACTTTCCGGTTAAAATCAATTCAATCTCAAATTTGGGACATATCACACGCCATTTAGCACAAGCTTATTCTCATTACTTGTCCTCAAGCAAACATCACCGATTCCAATAACCCTTAACGAGCCACCGTTACCCATCTTCAATATCTCGTGGTCTACGGCCGTATAACTCATGAAGTAGGATTTCCTCAGTGTCACATGGTATGAAACCCTACTGTCCATCACCCAACTCGTCTCCTGGCAAGGTAGGCTTTGCGCTTCCCCCGCGTGGACAACCAGGAGGTCTCCGCAGAAAGTGATAGCCTCCCGATCATCATCATGATCCATTTTCTCTTGATGATCGCTTCTTCCCTCCTTTTCTTGCTTTCTCTGCGGGCAGTCCCGTTTTATGTAGCCTTTGTTGCCACCGAGGAAGTATGTCATCTCTTGAAGTTTGTTCCGGCGCTTGCTCCTCTCCAATTTGCCGCCTTCGCCTAGTTTCCTTGATTTCCCTAATCCCTAACCGCTGCTCGCCACAAGCAGACTTGACTTAGAGCTTGAGACTTAATCGCTTTCCCTCCACCTTGACTCATTCATAAGTAGGGAAATGATGACCTCGTCCAATCTGAGCATATTCTTCCCAAACAGTAGCGTCGTGACAATATGATTGTATGAGATCGGTAATGGCCTCAACAATATCGACGCTTTATCTTCCTCCTTGATTTTCTCATCAAGGGCTGACATCTACGTCACTATCTGGTTGAACTTGTTCAAGTGCTTCTCAAAACTCCATCCTTTCGACAGATGCAGGTCATAGAACTACTTTTTCATATGCAACTTCATTGTCAAGGATTTGGACTTGTATCGATTTTCAAACTTCTCCCAAACCTCCCAAGGTCTAACAAGCCAATGACCTCCTAAATAGTGTTATCCACAAGACACAACTTAATCATACAGTTAGCAAGATTCCTCTTGTCTTGCCAATCATCCTCTATCATATTCTCTGGCTTCTCCTCCTCTCTCTGAAGAGCTTTTACCATCCTTCCTTGGGTTAAAATATTCATCACCATTTTCTGCCAAAGAATGAAATTATTTTACCGATTGAACTACGCCATACTAAACGGCACATTCCTTGAAAAAGTTTACAACTGTTCACAACTAACGACGCCATCCAACCAACAGTTCACAACTAGTCTCTGATACCACTTGTTGAAAAGGTAAATCAGTCGGTTAGGAATGCACAAACACACACGATATGGAAAAAAGAGGAGAAACACACAAATTTTTTACGTGAAAAGTTCTCTTCTAAAATAAGAGAAAAAAATCATATGATACTTAGTCCACAAATAAATTGCACTATATGAAGATAGTTACACAAACCCCTGGTTATAAAAGCCTCCCGAAGAGTTGAGAACAAAACAAGAGGAAGAACACAATTCTCTCTACATTTATCTTTTCTCACTACTATCTTCTTCCTTCACACATACATAGACTTTGCGTTACCATCCAGCAAGCCCAACATGCATATATATACAGATATTGCTTGAAGATAATCTACCCAATAGACAGGTTGCGTGTGGATAAAATTTACCGCCAACTCTACAACCTTCCACCAACTCTGCCCACCAACTCTACTAAGTGACATTCTGTCGGAAGGAGTTGACCTTATTTACCTATCAGCTACCATATCTAAAAGTCAACTATCATTCTGAAAAGCTACCTGCGTAGATGTTGTCTTTCTCCCTCCTTGCAGTTGACAAAGTCGGTTACCAATTTTGGTACGCAAACTTTGCAGATCAAGCAAAGTCCTCGGCCATCATTCTTCAACAGAGTCCTCGGGCGTTACTTGATTTCTCTAGGCATTGACCAAGGATTTCGGACATCATCCCATGTCATCGGGCATTACTGATATCCTCGGTCTTTACTGCGCTCAGTAACCTTGACCGTTATCTGCACCTCGACCGTTTCCATACCGGTAATATCAAACCGGTGAATTCCTAACTTGCAACTCCAACAAATTAGCCACTCTGAGATTTGTCCAATCGGCAAATGGTTACCTTGGCTCCAATCAGTCATTTTGTCCAACTGGTCATTTTCACCCAACGAGTCAATCCTGCGCAACCGGTCATTTTGCCTCATCCTAGCAAAATGACCCAACCAGGCAAAATGGCGCAACCG
>JAOVVI020016047.1:0-11002 GCA_028571085.2 Nepenthes alata
AATTTTAGGTTCCGCTTGTGTGGGCGGCTCGAGCCTCATGTTTGAGTATATTTATTTTTTGGGTTCGGGTCGCCACACCGGAGCTCTTTTTAAGGGAGGCCGGAGTTCTTTTTCTTATACAAAGTTGGAGTTCATTTTACATTAAGGTCGGAGCTCTTTTTAACAGAGGTTGAAGCTCTTTTTCAAAGTCGGAGTTCATTTTATATTAAGGCCGGAGCTCTTTTTTTCTTATACAGAGCCGAAGTTTATTTTAATACAAGGCAGGAGCTCATTTTCTTATACAAAGTCGGAAGGCTTTTCGAACGGAGTGCTTTTCGGATGGAGTACTTTTCACTCATGGGACGGAGTGCTTTTTGGATGGAGTACTTTTTGGATGGTGTTCTTCTTGGATGGAGTTCTTTTCACTCAAGGGACGGAGTACATTAAAAGTCAGAGTTCATTTTTCTCACGGGACGGAGTACTTTTTACTCAAATGACGAAGTACTTTTTACTCAGAGGACGGAGTACTTTTACTCAGAGGACGGAGTACTTTCGATAACAAAATGTTTCATAAATTTGGAGTACTTTTTTTTCAAAGGACGGAGTACTTTTTACTCAATGGACGGAGTACTTTTTATAGCCAATATTTCATAAATTCGGAGTACTTTTTACTCAAAGGACATAGTATTTTTTTACTCAAGGGACGGAGTACTTTTTACTCAATGGACAGAGTACTTTTACAGCCAATGTTTCATAAATTCGGAGTATTTTTTACTCGAAGGAAAGAGTACTTTTTACTCAAGAGACGGAATACTTTTTACAACCAATATTTTATAAATTCTGAGTACTTTTTACTCAAGGGACGGAGTACTTTTTACAGCCAATGTTTCATAAATCTCGAGTACTTTTTACTCAAAGGACAAAGTACTTTCTTTTACTCAAGGGATTGAGTACTTTTTACAGCCAATGCTTCATAAATCCCGAGTACTTTTTACTCAAAGGACGGAGTGCTTTTCACTCAAAGGACGAAGCACATTAAAATTCAGTGTTTATTTTTTTTCTTCAAAGGATGGAGTGCTTTTTCATTATGGAAAAAACTGAACTGATTCTTTATCAAGGAAAAGCCAAACTTTATTTTATTAAGAAAAAACTGAACTTCTTTCAAGCATGCGGTTAACAGAGATCCTTCTTTAATTAGTGATCTGAACAAATATCGTACATATCATAACTTATACTTATCCAGAATCAGATATACTTGCAATAAAATATGCACATACTTACGTTAAATTATGATCTTAAAAGCAGGGGAAAAGGCGTATACTTGTAATATTCTTAAAGCATGAACTTAAAAATTAGCGTCCGAGGTACACTTGTAATATTCTTAAAGCATGAACTTAAAAGCAGCGTCCGAAGTAACTTGTCTGACAGTCGGTCGCCCAATATGACCGTCTGAAGTTTTTCTCTCCTCCACTTCTTCCTTACTGCGTGCATTTTTGCCTTTGCTACATTCAGCCAATGCCAGATTTTTATAGAGGAAGGGTTAGGTAGGGTAAGTAGGTTAGTTTACTTACTTTGGTACTCTTCCTCAAAATGTAACCGGTTAGTTCACCTACTCCATTTAGTTAATGTAACTGGGTAGTTTACCTACTCGATTTAGTTAATATAACCGGGTAGTTCACCTACTCCATTTAGTTGAGGTTTATTTGGGTTCTAACCATAAAGTTTACTTTTGTCTTTGGCTACCATTAATTTATTCGGTCAACTTTCACACTTAAAGACGGTCAACCTAATATCCTCAATCCAGTCAACTCCTTTAAATCCGGTCAATATCCCAATTCAAGTCAACTTTCTCACTTAAAATCGGTCAACATAATATCCTCAATCCACTCAACTCCTTTAAATCAGGTCAACATCTCCAATTTTGGTCAACTTCTTCTTATTATTCGCTCCGTCATTACCTTCTTATCAACTTTGGATTTTTACAATTCTACTCCGGCCTGACCAATATACAAAGCAACACCAGACTTCAAGGCCACTTCGGCCTCACTTCACACAATGCACTCCGGTCTTCAAATTTAGGGAAAATTTTCTGATTTTAAAATATGATCTAAGGCTGATTTGGAACTTCACCTCAAGGCCTATTTGGATTTATATTTTTTGGATAACCTCGATCCTTTGATTATTTTGACTCGATGACTGGGACTTTCTATGTTTTAGAATCTGGGCCGTCACACAGAGACTCTGGGAGAACCTTGACCCTCTTGAAAAAGTCCAAGACATAGCAAGACTATAGACTATGGCTTACCAATAAAGGGTCATCCGGTATTATAATAAGAAGATGAAAGTACGCCAGTTCGAGGTAAGGAACTTAGTGCTGAGAATCATTGAGGCCACCAAAAAAATACCATCCGGAACAAGTTCACCCCAAATTGGAAGGGGTCGTTCCTGACCTTGACCATCCTACGAAATGAAGCATACAAGCTACGCATCGAGGAGGAAAGGTTTATCCCGCAAACATGGAACGCTACTCACCTCAATAAATATTATCAATAAGCTTGTAAAATACAAAGATATATTATTTGTATCACGTGCTTGTATCATGTTTCATTAATAAAGTGATAGTTTTTGTTTAATTATCATTTTGCATTCCACTGAGTGATCACACACCATCTCATAAAGTAACAAGGCTTAGGTTACTCCTAAGTTAAGTGGATAGGATTCCTTTCACTTGTCCAAAAACTCGGCTATACCCGAGCGGCCCAAGAGGTCATATAAAAAACTTAACTGTGTCCGAGCAGCCCAAGAGGTCAAAGTAAAACTCGATAATATATCGAGCGGCCCAAGAATTCGTATTAAAACTCTACCAAGGACGAGTGGCCTCAGAAGTCGGACCTAAAACTTGACAGTGCCAAGCAATCCTCAAGAGGTTGGACATAAACTTAGGGGGCTTGGAAATAGCAAGTGTGCAAAGACTCAAGAGGTCGCACCTTCAGTCAATAATGGTTGAAGGGTTTGGACATTTGTTCAAAAAGGATGAAATTTCCTAAGGGACTAAGTTTAAGAAAAAACCACAAAGACAAACATGACGTCTGCACTTAAACGATTTGGATTTTATTCATAAAATCAATGTGCGTACAACAGTATGCATATATATAAAAATGTGTGTACAATAAGACACATCAAGGACCTGAGGTTCCTAGCCGCTCTGAGAATCCTGACTGGCCAGCAAACTCTGGCTAGCCAGATGACCCCGCTTATGAAGACTCAAAAGACCTCAAACGTTCTGGGAGACCTATTAGGTCATCCTTACGCTGAGTGCTGGAGTTCCTCGGGTCAAACAGAGCGATCGTAAACCATGGAACCAAAAGTTTCATAACACGGTGGCATATATTGATGGCATCCCAATACTTGCGCTCAAGAGCTGGTGCGATGTCTTCAGCCTTCAATGAAATCCTGAGCTCATGTTCTAGCAAAAGATTCCTCCCTCAAAGGATAATATGCAACCTCTCTTGCTCCTTCAACTGGCCCTCCAATGTGGAAATGCGACTTTTGACTTCGACATCGATAAGCTTGAGTTCTAAATTTTGGATGCGTTCCCCCAAGGACCAGGAAGCCTCCAACTCTGCATAAGCCTGGTTAGCCTCATTGATAATTATGCCAAGGTCGTCGGATATGTTCTAAAACTGTAAAGACAAAACAAGTCAGAAACTTATAAAGAAAAGAGGACAAAGCTAGGATTAGGGTTAAGGAGTACCTTAGTCGTAAAAGAACTCCGAGAAGTGCTTTCCCCTCTGAGGCCTTCAAGCTCCCTAGTCCTGTGGCTGTAACCTTCTACACCACAGAAATCTCAGCCCTGGCCTCGGGCATAGAGGAAGCTTCTTCACGATCCTCAGCCAAAGCTTTTGTTCCAACAGTGAGTGAAGCCCCTGCACCGTCCTCGACCAGAGGTTCCTCAGAGGTCGCGGGCGGCGTCATCACTGGACTATAAATTTGGATTGCGAGGCATGGGAGTTCAGTAGTCTCTGCGGCAGGCAGCTCCGCGACATGATACTCCTCGACCTCTGCAGTATCAACAGTAATCGTCGTAGTTATCGTAATCGCTGCTTCTTCAGCCTGAACCGCCTCATCCTCCCTCAAGGCATGTCCCTCAACAATGTCCTCGGGTGGATTGTCAATCTAGTCCGAGGTCTCACCAGTAAATTTGAAAGAAATGTCAGGCATTGACTCATCAGGATTATGCTGGACAACAGGTGGCTCCGCAGGCTAGCCCATAAGCCAGATGGCTGCCCTAAGGACTCAGTTGTGAGTGAAGGTCTAAGACCATCAATCTTTCAGATTTATGCTGCTTGCGGTGATCTCGACCTCTTCACCAGGAGTGCTATAACGACCTTGTCATTATCAGACATGGTGCTCGCAACAGTGGTCACTGAACATTTCGAGGCTTTAGTCCGGTGACTCTTCTATGCCGCTTGGACAGTTCCTCAATCCTTAGAGTTCGTTCCTTTTTCTTCGACTTATTCTTCTTCTTCTAAGAAGCTACAGCAGGGACATCAGAGACCTCGACCTGAGACCACCACTTGGCTTTCTCCAAGTTCTCGGGTCTCAACAAGATATTCTTCTTATTTTCATTAAAAGTGTCAAGGTTGGCCATCACAAAATTGAAGACCTCCTTGGCAACCTCCCTCTCCTCTTTGGAGGCATCAGAACAATGTTTAGAAACCACATTCCCCATGTCATTGGGAACATCCCAAACTCTAGGGATCGCCAAAAAGAAAACTTGTCCTTTTACATCTTGGTAAAATTAGGGTTTCCACCGCTCAAGATCGCAAACTCAGGTTGTGGAGTCATGACGATCCAATCCAAGTTGTGAGTAAAAGGGAACATCACCTTTACCATCGCAACCTCGATCACCTTGTTATGGTACGAGCAAACATGCAGAGGAAAATGAGATACTTAATGGTATTAGGCTGCAGCTTTGCGAACAGGACCCCCAGGCTCCCTCATAATTATGTACAGCTCCATGGAAACTGAGAAACGAAGCCCACTTTTGAGATGGACTTCGTACACGGTGATGAACCCATCAAGAGAGCTACCAGTATTATCGTTGGCTTCCGAAATCACCATAGCAATCGAGTCAGGTATCCCATACTTGGTGCGAATGGCATCGAGACCGGCCAAAGTAAGGGAAGACGCAATATCTTTCACTCCTCGCACCATTAAAGCTTGAAGAAAAGCACGGATGAAGATGAATAGTGCATAATGATGGAGTCACAAGGAGTGTTTTCGAAGCCTTAGAAAGTTTTTCTTCGAAGGAGAGGAGCATGTAAACTGAAATGAAGGCTAGATATGATATTTAAAACGGCTAAAAAGACTTTGAAAATCAAAAACGCGTGTCTCACCATTACCCTAGCCACGTGTCAACCTCCCGTACGCTCCTAGAGGTAGTGGGCCTTACGTTTTCAAGGCGACGTCAATCGCATTAATGCGCATTTATTACGCTTTAATGGCCCAAATGACGATGCAGACCAGAGTCTCGGATTCAAAGGGAGTTCTTTGACACACTATCATCAAAGCTTTTAGTCCCTAAAATACCCAAGGACACTTTTGGTCGCAAACACATGTGTGGCGAGAATTGTCACTTAGTGGCGCCGCTAGTGTCTAGAACTCGAACTTTCATCGAACTATTAGACAAAACCGTTGAATTCATAATTTCCCCAGACGCTTCTTCAAGACTACAAGTCCCAAAATGTTCTTTGACATTTTTTGCCAACGGGTCCCCGGGCTTTTGGTCCCAACCATATCCACGGACATTCACAAGAGAAAAGAATGAGCATTGGCTTCAAGCGGTAGCTGGGTAGGACCACAGAGCAAAGGCACAAGCAAACTTTTAGTGAAGAGAAACTTCGCGAGACATTTATCCACGACCTAGTAACATGCCAAAAGGCAAAAGGTTTCAGACCTTTTGGCATGAGGGGCTAGTGATGGGTATTGATACCCAGGGCTCACTTGTAAGATCTATTTTTCTGAAATTGGACCCTGATACCAAAGAGACCCAATAGGCTCAAGAGACCCAGGAAGTCCAGGCGTCAAAACCAGCCCAAATGGCATAATGGACTTAATGTCCACTCAAGCCCGTGGACTCAAGACAAGTCTTGGATGCCACTTTGCCTGCAAAATCGGCGTGCCAAGGTTTGATGGCTGACCCTATCAGGTTATAAAAGGAATGATGGCCAGCAAAGAATGTGCCCTTGTAGAAATGACGTCACACTAGACCCATGTGCATGAAACATTTTTGACACAACAAATTGGATTTGTAGAGTTGGTGGTAGGATCCTCTGCACACGCTAGCGCCACGTGACAGTTCCATGCAAAGGATTTCCACTACTATATAAATATTCACTTTACACCTACCTAAGGATAAAAAATTTAAGACTCTAAACTTTTATGAGAGCACACTAAGAGAAAGAAAGCAAAAGGCCAATATGTACTATAGAGAGACAAAATGAGGGCTTGTGTTGTAAGAGTGACTCCCTTGAGTCCCCGTATACTTAGTCCCCAACCTCCCATACTTGAGCTATCAGATAGTGAAAGTAATTCTCAGATCAAAATCCCATGATTTTTTTCTCTCGGTTAAGGGAAAATTTTTTACATAAAAATGCCACGTGTCATTCTCCATATATTTCATTTTCACATGCATATAGTTTGGTGTTATTGTCGAATCCTTGTCCCTATCTGAGTAAGGATTCGATGATGCAACATGGTTGAATACGGATTAATTTAGTGTAAATTTAGATATAATTTATAATTAAGTTTCATGTTTCAGTTTATATTTTTACCAAAGTGAACTAAACTTTTAATTGGAAAAAGTGGTACAAAGAGTGACATGTAGATTGGTTTAATTTGGATGATTTATATAGTTTAGAGAATGAAACTGTTTTGTGTACCTATTATGCATAGAAATTAAAATAATAAATAATATTATTAACAAAAATAGAATAATATTTTAAATATGTTATGAAATAACATAATAAATATGGCAAATAAAAAAAAAAGAAATCTGAAACAATACTATGAAAAATTGTCAATCAAAAATTATTTGTATTTTAAAAATTGTACTTGACGAGTAGTATCCGAATTAAGAAATATATATGTAATATACTATTAATCTGAAAAAAATTATGTAAGATAATTAAATATATTGTTTAGAAAATAAATTACCTTTGAAAATTTCTTTGTTATCTTAAAACTTTATATAAAAAATGATGGATTTAGTATTTCATAGGCCAACCTGAAATCAGGCTTGTAAGGAGAGAACACTCTAAAAGGCTGCAATCCAAAAGAAACTCCTTGCAACACCATTGGGGGGCGACATAAGCCGCTTCAAATTGAATGCACCAATTGAAGTTCAATACTTCATCTCAAAGTTACTCCTCAATCCAACGCACCATCGGACCCTAATCCTTCATCTCAATGTCACTCCCAACTGAGTGCACACGTTGGGACTCAATCCTCTATCTCAAAATTATTCCCTAAACGAACGCCCCATCGAAGTCCAATCCTCCATCTCAACACCGTTCCCCGGTCGAGCACACCCCCTCAGACTTAGTCTCGCATCGCTAAGCGCTTCCCAGTCAAACGTGCTCATTAGAGCTCAATTATCTATCTCAAAATTGCTCCCCAACCAAATACATCGTTGGAGCCCAATCTTTTATCTTAAAGCCGCACTCGGCCAAACGTACAATCAGAACTCAATCATTCATCTCAAAACCACCCCCCAAGCCGAGCGCACCCATCAAAATTTAATCCTCCCATCTTAACACCACTTCCCAATTGAGCACACCATCGGAACCGAATCCTTCATCTCAACGCCAATCCCCAATCAAGCATACTTTCAAAGCTCAATCCTACATTTTAAAGTTGCTCCCTAAAGAGTGCATTCGTCGAGGCTTAGCTCTCCATCTCGAAGTCACTTCCTAATTGAATGCACTCCTCAGAGTTCAATTCTCTATCTCAAATCCACTCTCCAATTGAGCATATTCGTCGGGGTTCAGTCCTCCATCTTAGAGTCGCTCTCCAATCAAACGTACGCCTTATAACTCAATCATTCATCTCAAAATTGCCACCCAACTGACCGCACTCATCAGAGCTAAGTTGTCCATCTCAAAGCCGCTCCACAGCCGGATGTGCTTGTTGGAACTAGTCCTCCATCTCAAAGCCACTCCATAGTTGAGCGCACTCACCGAAATTTAACCATCTGCTAATACTTAATCTCCCGAAATATACATCTACATATTTCTCACTCATACTTTCATTTTTCTCTCATCATAAAAAGATTTCTGATTTGAGTATTGGAGGATAAATTGAAGAATAAGTTCAGCCGTCTTCTTACCTTTTGTTTGTTAGTTGTGGTATGTGTAATTTAAATTCGGGGTAACGAAGATCAAACTTATTTCAACTCGATCTATTGAAAAGATTAGACGACTCCCTAATTCGTTTAATAATTCAGATTAAAAAATGCATCACAAAGTGACCGATTTTAACTAATAAGTGCCTCTAAAATTTGAAGTTATAACAAATTCACAAAGGGTTTAACAATCAATTACTAGTATAAAAAAGCTAAGTTACAAACACAATAAAAATATATAAGATCAATATATCCTTAGTTACAATAAAAAGCTGGGGTAAATATATTTACATATATGTATTTGTTTAACATCTCGATATTTTGACTCAAATTATCGAATTAAGTTAATAATAAATAATATTATATTTTAATAAATATTAATAATGATTCTTTAATTATATTAATTATTAAATAAATAAATGTTAATAATAATATTAAAATATTTTATTGATAAATAATAAATATAATTATATTAAATAATAAATTTAATAAAACGTTTAACGTAATAATAATAATAATAATAATAATTAGTAATAAATGATATTAATAATATAATTTTTAAATAATTAATAATAATAAAATCTATTAATTCCCTCACCCTCCTCGATTCTTCTTTTCGAAGGGTCCCTCTCTCTCAGCCTCTATATCTCTCTCTCTTCTCTCAGTTTCTCCCTCGCTCTCTCCGTCTCTCTCTCTCCCTTCCGTTTCGAATCTCTCTCCTCTCCGTTTGTCCTCATTGAATCAGTTGGCCGTTGAGGAGGGTTATATATTGAGGCGTGCGGTAGTGGTGTTAGTCGTCCGAGCCTCTGCAGACAAAGCTTCCTGTGCCAGAGTCGCCATTGTGTAGAGCCGTGGTCGCCGTTAGTTTCCATTGCCGTTGCCGTCGTCAGTTTTTGCCGCCGTCGCCGCAAACCATCGCCGCCGTCGCCGCAAACCATCGCCGCCGTCGCCGCAAACCATCGCCGCCGTTAAACCCTTGCCGTCGTAAACCCTAGCCGTGCTACACTTCTGTCCAAATCAGGCTAGTAAAACTCCTCTCACTCTTGCAAGTAAACCCTCTTCTAATTAGCAAGTAAAACTTCTCTCTCGTTTGCAAGTAAATCTTCTATTATTTTGCAACCAATCTCTAAATTAATTGTGTTCCTTTCCGACGATGTTGAATACGTGCTGTATGTCGATATTGCTGTGGGAATCGACTATGGAAGCGGAAGCGGAAACAGGGCTCCGCTCTCTATTTTGGCGTCCAGTAGCTTTATTGGGTGTTTAAGTATGGTTATTGTTATCCAATTATTGCCGAAAAATTTATACGTGGGTATACGGCGGTGGATGTAGGTGTATACTGGCGGTGTATATGTGTGTGTTTGGCTGCGTAAGTGCTGGTGTGTGCTGCCGTGTGACAGCGTATGTGTTGGTGTGTGTATATTATTCTAGTATCTCATTGGTGAATTCCGATATATTATTTTTCATGTTAACTTTGTTGGCGTACGTACATTTTATTGGCACTCCATGAATAAGTTGAGAAAACCATATGAAAACACTAAGGTATCGACTCGAATTGGAGGTTACGGAACCTTAATGTAGTCTATATTTTTTCGATATTGAATCTATATTCTGAAAATTGAGATCATTTGGAAGGATACTTATAATCCTATGAACCCAAGTGCGTGAGATATCAGCGGATATTATGTTGAGGTGGTGCTAGGTTTGACTTGTTGATGATATGAGTATTACGACTGGCAAGTATCATGAGGCCATAGGGTCGCTTGTCAAACTTGCGAGCAATAGAATCTCGAAAGTTACCCAGCTGTAGGTAGGTGTGTCGATTGAAGGTTCACGGTGATGTATAAGGTTCGATGAGACTTTCGTGGTATCTCGTATAAATAGGACCTCTTTGTGATGGGTTCGATGGAACCTATGCTGTGATTGACACTCAGATTCGTTGGAATCCAATTTGTATTTCTAATGATTTGTTATCATATGGCCTTTGAGTCGTGAATACGACATGTTAAATTTTGGATAATTATTGATTTATTTAATGTATTTTTTATATTATTAATATCTGATTTATTACATTTCGTTATTTTATTGTTTATTTACTTGTTAAGCCTTAGATTCATCCTTACGTTTTGTCGGATCTAGAGTAGAAGTTATGACAGGTTAGAAGAAATCAAGCTGTGGCTAAAGAACTTCTAACTCTAAGATGAGTTAGAAGTTCGTGGCAGGAAGCTCTAGAGCTAGTTTAATTGGTCGAGGTTTTAGTTAATTATTTTATTAGGACTGCGTTCTCAGAGTTATGATTTTGTAGATATTTATTATCTTTAGAAAATTTGTTATGAGAATTATGATTATTGTGTTTTATTTAGTGATATATTTATGAGGTTATTTATGATTTTGTGTTTTCATGTGGTGGTTTCGGGTCGGAGAGATGGGGGATCCTGCGCTTCTCAGTGATGAAGCAGTTGAGGAATTACTTCAGCCTTCCGTCCGACTTCTGGCAGAGGTGGACCAGGTGCCACGGATGTCTGCGCGGCTACCCACTGAGGGGTCGTCATCACGATTAACGACATCTCTTGCTAGGGCACTTGCTTGTATCCTGGTATTGACTATCTTGTTGTGAAG
>JAOVVI020016049.1:0-11002 GCA_028571085.2 Nepenthes alata
CATTGAATGATTTTATGCCTACCGTTCCCAATTTTTGTGGTAAAATGAGGAATTGGGAAAAACATGGCCTCGGTTGGTTCGGCTGCTGGGAGTGTGGCTGCATGTGTGCAGCTTTGTGTGGGCAGTGTGGCGTAATGTGTGTGTGCAGCCGTGCATGTGGGCATTATGGTGTGTATGGGTGTAGCCGGGTGTGTATGCATGCTGGTTTGTTGTGTGAGTGTGCGTGTGTTGCTCGCGTAGGTGGTTAGGCAATGCGGTGGCAGTGAAAGAAAGATCCGTGTTGTGAGCCAATGGTGAGAAGGGGGCACAACTGCCATCACCGTGGTGTGACCTGGCAGTGTGTGCACTGATTGTGTGTGTGCGGACGCCTGTGTGAAGTCGTGTGTGAGAGATCAGTGGAGTGTGGTGTGCTGCTGTGTGTGTGTGTGTGTGTGTGTCCAAGTCCATGAGTGTGTGCGTAGGTGTTGGTGTGTGTGCATATGTGTGGATGCTTATATGTACATATGTGTTGGTTCAGTCTTTATCATAATATTTTCTTGGCATATGTCAAAAAATTGTCATTTGTGTTAATTTTGGGCGTGTGTAAATCTGTTGGCACTCTATGGATAAGTAAAGGAGAGTGTACGAAAACTTTATGGTAATTGGACGTATGGGAGTCTGGGGGACCATAGAGTTGTCTATATATTTTCAATACCGATTTTATTCCAGAGGTTGGGGTCGTTAATATTGAGGAGGGATACTTATAACCTAGTGACCATCGTAGAGGATGATATTTAGGATATCATTGGCGAGGGGTATCGGAGGTGGTATCGACCTGCTACGAGTACAGCCTCTGGGAGGACTATAGAGGTAGTTGGATACCATGGATAATCTCGTTGTATTACCCATCCTTTAGGGGCGTAAATATAAGGCATTTGGTTCACTATGGTAGAATATGATCCAAAGAGATTCTTATTATCTCGTACAGGGGTGACCTCAAATTGAGCTAATAATCCAATTCTTGTTATCTCGTATAGTGAGTCGAGATGGATGTTTATAACCTAGTGACCATCGTAGATGATGATATTTGGGATATCATTGGCGAGGGGTATTAGAGGTGGTATCGACATGCTACGGGTACAACTTCTGGGAGGACTGTAGAAGTAGTTAGATACCACAGATAATCTCGTTATATTACCTAGCCGTTGGGGGTGTAAATACGCGGTATTTGGTTCACTGTGATAGAATAAGGCCCATGGACACTTCTATCATTTATACAATTGTGACATCATATTGAGCTGATGATCAGATTCAATGGAATCCATGTTGCTTCCTTGATACTTAGCCATTCACGTGGCCTTCGGGTCGTGAACACGACATGTTATTGAGTCTCAGACAGTGGTTGATATATTACCTGCTATGATTGACTTTATTCATTGTTTTATCGTCCGAGATGTTTTATTATACATCTTTATTATTGTTCATTTTTACTTGCTAGGTATTCGGCTCACTTTTATATTTTATTTGCTCCAAATTAGACAGGTTGATATCAGAATAAAAGAGATCACGCGACTTTTGGGTTGCCACCAGATAGATGTGATATCAGAGTTTAAGGCTCTCATGACAAAAATGTGAGACTTTTCATTATTCATTAATATTTAGATATTTATCAGATATATCATATATGAAGTTTGATATTTTGGGACATCGATGCTATTAAAGTTTATTATTATTATTGTTATGGATATTGAATTAATTATACATTTATGATGTTCAGTAATGATATTTGTAATGATGTTAAGTTCATTGATGACAAATAATTTATAATTTCAGATAATTCAAAATTTTTACCGTGACGATTTGGGTCAGGTTTGGGGATCTGAGCTCGAGTCGTCTCACCTAAGGTATGCCAGATATGATGCTCATGCATGTCTATGTGTCTACGTAGCATCTAATACACGTTTGACTAGTACTTGTAAGCCGATTCGAGTATTTCAAGGCCTTGTATGCCGATTTTTTTATTTTGCATGGGAAAAAGAGACAGAAGAGAGATAAAGAGAATGGAGGAAGAGGAAGAAGACTAGAGAGAAAGAAAAGAAGAGTTTTGGGAGCTATTTTTTATTATATTTGCTAAATCTAAAATTAAGGACAATTATATGGATTTCACAACATTGACACCAGTAGGCAATAGTTAGTAATAATTAAATCCATTTTTTTTATAAATGACTAAAATTAAAATAACACAAATATTGGATTATACTTAATAAACCTAAAAGAACAGAAACAATATAATACTCATAACAACATCCGATATAGGATTTGATACAACAAAATATTGTCCAACCTCTAAAAATAATAATAACTACTCAATCCAAACTTATTTATAAAGAAAAATATCCAATAGATATCTCAAACTACCACAACATCAAATCTATATAAAAATCTAACAGATATAATATTTTCAAATTATACAAGTTGTGATAATTGAAGCTGATGCGTCCATGGTTCTTGGGTTGTGATACAGATTAGGGAGCCTTTTATTCTTTTGCTGCGGGTCAAACTGGAGCGGGTCCGGTCTTTGTTGCTATTAATTTGGAACCTGCACACTATACATTACAAATAGGTGGTCAGAGGTTAATAAAAATTACTCCCACCCTATATGCTCCGAAAATCAAGTCAGAAATCTTTCTTAGAGAATAGAAAGATGTTAGAAGGATGCGATGAATGTATATGTGCATATAGAGGTAGAGCATTTAGATACGCTCGGCAGAGGGGCGGCTTAGAGGTGCACCTGGAAGGGTTGAAATTTTGAGGTGCACCTCGAAGGGGGGCAATTTTAAGGCGCACCTATAGAGGGCGGCTTTGAGGTATATCCATAGAGGGCGGCTTAGAGGTGCACCCGACGGATGGGCGACTTAGTGTTGTGCCTACAGAGGGCGACTTTGAGGTGCGTTTGCAGAGGGCAACTTTAAGGTGCACCCAGTAGAGGGGCGGTTTAGAGGTGCGTCGAGTAGAGGGGCTGCTTAGAGGTGCGCCCGTGGAGGAGGCTTTAAGTATGCCCAACAGAAGGGTGGCTCTGAGGTGTACCTGTGGAGGGCGGTTTAGACGTGCACCCAGTAAAGGGGCGTGTTAGAGGTGTGCTCGCGAAGGGCGGCTTTGAGGTACACCCACAGAGGGGTGGCTTAGAGGTACGCCCAACAGAGGGGCGACTTTGAGGTGTGCCCAGTAGGGAGTGGCTTTGAGATGCGCCCGCGAAGGGTGGCTTTGAGGTGCGCCTATAAAGGGTGGCTTTGAGGTGCACCCAACAGAGGGGCGGCTTAGAGGTGTACTGACAGAGGGTGGCTTAGAGGTGCACCCAATAGAGGGGTGGCTTAGAGGTGTGCCCAAGGAGGGCGGCTTTGAGGTGCTCCTGCAGAGGGCGGCTTTGAGGTGAGCCCATAGATGGACGGCTTTGAGGTGCGCCCAATAGAGGGGCAGCTTTGAGGTGCGCTCGTGGAGGGCGGCTTTGAAGGCACCTCCCATAGAGGGACGGTTTAGAGGTGCACCCAGCAGACGGGTAACTTTAAAGTGTGCCTACAGAGGGCGAAGTTGAGGTGCGCTACAGAGGGCGGCTGAGAGGTGCGGCTAGTAGAGGGGAGGTTTAGATATGCGCCCTGTAGTGGGGCGGCTTAGAGGTGCACCCGACAGATGGGCGGCTTTAATGTATGCCTGCAGAGGGCTGCTTTGAGGTGCGCCCGTGGAGGGCAGGTCAGAGGTGCGCCCAGCGGAGGGGCAGCTTTGAAGTGCGCCTGTAGAGGGTAGTTTAGAGGAGAATGATTAAGTTGCACTGGTAAGTCAACATTCTAGTTACCTGAGCAGAGGGTTGACTCTTGGACAGCGAGTTCTTGACTCCAGGATGGAGAGATCGTGGCTCCAGGATGGAAGGCTCGTTGCTCTAGGCTGGAGGGCTCCTGGCTCTAATGGGGAGGACTCCCGTGATGGAAGGCTCCTGTCTCTAGGACGTAGGACCCTTATCTTCGGGATGGAGGTCTTGTAGCTCCAAGATAGAGAGCTCCTAGGACGTAGTGCTGCTAGGTCGGAGGGCTTCTAGCTCCAGGACGGACGGCTGAAGGCCTTTGAAAGGAAGGAGGGTTGAGAGCCCCCTGGCGGCAGAAGGATAATGGCCTTCGGATGGGAGGAGGGATGAGAGCCTCCTAGCGGCGAAAGGCTGCTGGCCTTCGGACGGGTGGAGGGCAGAGAGCCTCTTGGCGGAGGATGACTGCTGGTCTCCGGATGGGCAGAGGGCTGACAACCTCCTAGCTGGCGGAGGGCTGATGGACTCTGAACGGGAGGAGGGCTAAAGGCCACATGGTGGGAAGAGGGCTGGTGGCCTCCTAGCCGCCATCCTGCTCTCTTTGAAGATTGGCTAGCAACGACTATGCCTTTCTCTAGGCCATCTGGAGCCTCATGGAGCTTTTTGAGTTTCTTTGAGCTTGTCCTTTAAAGCTTGAGGGTTCTTATTTTTATAGTGGGATTTACAAATACACTATTTCTCCAAAAGTAATGTGGTACTCTTCATTTGAAAAAAAAACTATGTTGGATTGCGGGCCTACTATGGGGCCTGGCCTATTAGGCCCATGGTTATTGGACCCATTACTAGCCCCGCATACCGGTGGATTGAATTTTTTGCCTTCGACATGTTCATGATGGGCCAATCCTGGTCATGTTGTCCCCTCAAGTCTGACATGGATTAATTGACTGGAAAGCCTGACTTTGGAGAGAGGATGGAATCGGATTGATGGTTGACCAGCTTGGTTGACTGCATCGCTTGATCCGAAGAGCGGAACAGAGCTGGAAGTATGGTTGACCGATTTTGTTGACCAAAGCGCTCAAATCTGAAGAGCAAAGCGGAGACAAAAATGTTGGTTAGCCGAATCCATTGACCGGTGAAGTGCTCGAATCCAGAGAGTATAGTGGAGACGAAAATACTTGTTGACCGGATTTGTTGATCACCGAAGTGCTCAAATTTGGAGAGCAATCCGAAGCTAAAAATTTTTATTGATCGGATCCATTGACCGGCAAAGTGCTCGAATCCGGAGAGCAGAGCAGAGATAAAAAAGTTAGTTGACCGAATTTGTTGACCTGTGACGTGCTCAAATCCGGAGAGCAGTATGGAGCCAAAAATTTTTGCTGACTGGTTTCGCTGACCAAAGCACTCGAATCCAAAGAGTAGAGCGGGAATACAGGTTGACCGGGTCCGTTAACCGGTGAAGTGCTCAAATCCAGAGCGCAGTGCGAAGTCAAAAATCTTTGTTGACCGGTGCCGACCGCAAGCCGTCCGAGTCTCAGGCAAGATCCAGGAGAACGCAGAGGGAAGATCTCAAGCTCAAGATGAGATCTCCTCGCTGTATGGACGCTCTTCGAGAGGTCGGGAGGTGACTTGTCTTAAGATAGCTGATCGTTCAAGTTGTGGCAATAGGATGCACCTTGTGCTCCCTGGAAGGGTTCTTCTCGTTGTGCATTACTGTTGTCGAGTCAGCCAATGGGATTGGGAGTGTGGAGCCCCCAGAAAGATCAATTGCTAAAACTAGGGATTCTATGGCTCTCGGGTCGAACAAATGGTTCAATATTGTGACCACGACCAAGCCTAGGATCCCGATCTCAGTGACTCCCTCTTCGAGGATGCCTCTTTTCTTTCTAGTGAAATGTTAGTGCTGTTGGGGATGACTTGCATCGGATTCTGATCATTCCCGTGAAGGGAAGTTGTGGCCCTGAGGAGACGTGGTTGTCATCTAAGCCTTCTAGCTTTGACGAACGCGTCTGGTTAGTTGTGCTTGCCCCTGACAAGAGGAGGTCGTGGCACTGAAAGACATGGTTGCCGACTAAGCTTTGAGGCTATTGTTATTGGGCTTTTGTTAGCTTAGGCCATCATCCGCATGTACCGTCAATGCTCGGTCTTACTTGAGGACATCATAGCTTTCATGCGTCTGGTCCTAAACCGTTGACCGTCGTTGGCTGATGGTGCTCTTTCCTTTGAGAGGAGGTTGCTGCACCCATGCTGAAAAGCTCCATAAGGTTTTAAGTTCAACCGTACATGGATTGCTCGATGACGGGATCGAGGTTTAATTCGACCGCTAGTGGGCCGTTTGGATGACTAAAATTTAATTTGATTGCTTATGGGCCGCCTGAATGACTATGGTTTAATTCTACTGCCCATGGGTTGCTTGGATTCAATCGTCTATGGGCCGCTTGGATGGTTAGGGTTTAATTTGACTGCATGTGGTCCACTTAGATGATAAGGGTTTAATTCGACCGCCTATGGGCCGGGTGGATGACCAGGGCTTAATTACGAGCGGGTGAAAACCCATCCAACTTTGGGGCAGTCTAGGTTGCATGATTTTATGTATTGTTATGTAATCACTTGTATGAGCATATAATATTACTATTCTATTAACAGAAATATGATTCAGGCAAGTGGTATGGTGTATAAAAGACTTACCTGAATTTGGCATGGAATTGTCATCACGTAAGTGGTGTTCTTGTGACCGGCTCACCCCCCGAGTGTACGGCTGGCGTGCATCGCTTTGGAGGGTCGTCGGGGCGCTTTGGTAGGTGAATTGGCCTATGGTCTCTGTTCTCTGTGGGATTTGGTCCTTTGCCATGAATTGGTTGGGTAGCATGTTGCTGCCATGCTAGGTAGCCAGTTGGCCAGTGGTTCGGGTCCCGTTGTTGGCTAATAATACCTCAGGTGACCCGGACTAGTGCAGCGCTTGGCTGGATGATGTTTTCTATGATGCAATTTGTGGTGGCTCGATCATGTCGAGCCCCCATTGCAAGTGTTGTCATAATTTTTGCAGGGTCTGCTTCCATGCAACGGGTTCTAGTGGGATCGGCCTGCTAACTGGTGCACCTTACTCAGGAGAATTGTCGAGGCCAGGGACGGCCCATGAATAAGGGAACGACTGGTCGAGTTGGCATCTCACATTTGTGTCCTCTATTCTCTGAAAGGTCGGGTTCACCTCACCGAGCCTATTGGGTTTGAGGTCTGCACCTCTTGACGACATTTGGTGCGGCGTGGATCATGCCACTTTGGGCCTTCACCTTCACTTCATGGCTTGGCTTGTCTTGTCTTCTGGCCGCTGCTATGCCGTGCTGCTCATGACCGCTTAGGCCTCGAGGTTGTCAGGCCACCATGTCTTCTACAGATATTCGTCCACTTTGTTGGTTTAGGAGTCGGAGGGCGGAGCCCCCAATGCAACGTCTTCGATTGGACATGTGAGGTCTAGAAGTTAGAGAGGAAGCCCCCAGCGTGGCATCTTTGGACTGGCCCTGTTGTGTTCGCTGGCTATGCTCTTTGCTTTAGCAAGGCAGCTCGCAATTGTAGGACCGGACAGTGGCTTGTCCGTTGATTCTGCCTGGGACCTCTCCAGGTTCATGAAGGTTGCTAGTAGTCTTGGGAGTGATAAGGCGTTGCTGCTTTGGGCTTTGGCCTGACTCCTAAGGATCGGATCAATCGTTTCTTCAGGAGTGGGCCCCGTCGCTTGGATCCTCCCAAAATCGAGGTCATCGGGCTGATGAGATAGATACTGGGGGCCACTTTGGTCATGAATTCGTCTAGCTGATTAATCCTCTGAAGATGCTGACTTTTTTGGATCACTTGAAAGCTAATCGGCGAGGCCCCCAGTGTTACATCTTTGATAGGAGCAAACGGTATGGGGACAATAGGTCCAGAGCACCCGGCTGGATAGCATGCACTTGCACACTCGAGATCGATCATCCGTCCGCACGGCTACCCGGCTGGGGGTCGTTGACATCGGTGACTTTGCCTCCGATTGATGCAATAGCACATACTCAGGATGTTGATCTTCTTCATCCATATTGGAGTTAGAGGACAGTGTTCTCACTATTGTGTCTTCAGACGAGAACAAATGGTCAAGAAGATGGTGCTCTATTGAGCGCCAGGCGCTCGTTCATTTGGTGTCGGTCACCTATTGGCATGGATACCAGGGAGGGGTCATCGCCATGGTAGGTGATATCTTCAGGCAACGTGCTGGCTAGAGTACGAGAATTGACTGTGTTTGTTTTGCTATTGTGAGGTGAAAAGATATTTTAGTCTTTCCAATAGACAGTGCCAATGATGTGTCCGTAGCTCTTAAGTTGTACGGATTAGGGGGCCTTCCATTCTTCCACTGTAGGTCGAATTGGAGCGGGTCCGATCTCCGTCGTTATTAACTTATAACCTACACACCAAAAACTATAAACAGGAGGTCAGATGATGGTAAAAATTACTCACACTATTTATCCTTTGACACTCAAGTTAGAAATCTTTCAGAGAATAGAAAGATACTAGAAGGATGCGATGAATGCATATGTGCATATAGCGGTGGTGCGTTTACGTATCTCAGAGGGGTGGCTTAGAGGTGCGCCCAGTAGAGGGGCGACTTTGAGGTGTGTCCATTGAGGGGCGGCTTAGAGGTGCGTCCAGCAGAAGGCGTCTTAGAGGTTGCCCGCGGAGGGTGGCTTTGAAGTGTATTTGTGGATAGCGGCTTAGAGGTGCACACAGTAGAGGGGCGACTTTGCGGTGTGCCTGCGGAGGGTGGCTTTAAGGTGTGCTTATAGAGGGCAGCTTAGAGGAGAATGACTAAGTTACACTGGAGAGTCAACATTCTAGTTACCTGAGTGGAGGGTTAATTCTTGGACAGCGAGCTCTTGACTCCGGGATGGAAGGATCATTGCTCCTGGATGGAGGGCTTGTCTCTCTAGGCTGAAGGGCTCCTAGCTTCGAGGTGGAGGAATCCCGGGATGGAAGGCTCCTATCTCAGGGATGGAGGACTCTTGTGACGGAGGGCTCCTATCTCCGGTATGGAGGTCTCGAGGCTCACAGACGGAGGGCTCCTGGGACGGAGTGCTCATAGGTTGGAGGGCTCCTGGATAGATGGCTAAGGGCCTTCGGAAGGAAGGAGGGCTAAGATTCCCCTGGCGGCAGAAGGCTGATGGCCTTCGGACGAGCGGAGGGTTGAGAGCCTTCTGGCGGCGGAAGGCTGTTGGCCTACGGACGGGTGGAGGGATGAGAGCCTCCTGGTGGTTGGTGTCAGAACGAGCGGAGGACTAATGGCCTCCGGACGGGAGGACAGTTGTGGGCCTCGGGACGTTTGATGGTTGAGGGCTAATGGCCTCCTTGCAGCGGAGGGCTGATAGCCTTTGAACGGGAGGAGGGCTGAAGGTCTCATGGTGGGAAGAGAGCTGGTGGCCTCCTAGCCACCATCCTGTTCTCGTTGGAGATTAACTTATAATGGTTGCGCCTTTTTTCAAGGCATTTGGAGCCTCATGGAGCTTCTTCGAGCTTGTATTTTAAAGCTTGAGGGTACTTACTTTTATAATGAGATTTATATATACACTATTTCTCGAGAAGTAATGTGGGACTCTTTATTTTAAAAAAAAATTATATTGGATTGCGAGCTACAATGGAGCCTGGCCTCTTGGGTCCATGGTTACTGGACCCATTAGAAACATACAAAAAATGCTAACATAAGCCTCAAATACAAATCGAAACATAAAATATAAATAAACAAAAATCTTTAAATATCTTTTGTCCGAATTTTACAAGTAATTTATGGCCCTCTATTATGACAGAAATAGAAAATATGATAAATTATAATCTCAAATCTCAGCATGTATATGTATATATATATATAATAGACAAATATATAGCCCCATAGAACAAAAGTAAGAATAGAAAATTGAAAACATGTATAAAATTTGATATATCAAATGTTTTAAATTTACAGTCTAAATCATGATTTTGTATATAAAGTTCATAACACATATATTAATAACAAATAATACAAATTGAACAAAATCATTCAAATCCAAATCATATAATTTTGAAAGTCTTAAATGTCTAAAGTCAAGTAAATTCGACTATCATGTTAAAATTTACAATTTTCAAAAGGCTGAATCACTTTAAAAAATATAAAACATGATATAGACTAAATCCAAAAATTCAAATCATGCTAAAATTAGAGAACTTATAGCTAAATGGCTAAATTCGAAGAAGCATTATAAATACTTTATGTAATTTTAGACTATAACACTATAATTAGACCTATATGCGATCCTTCTACATATTATTTTTATGATGACCCGAATTTTTAAAACATAGCAATTTTAGTAATCGAATTGGTACAATTAAGTTTGAGATATGTAAAAATTGAAAAAAAAAAAGTGGAAAAAAGGCCTTAGTGCAGCAAGCAGTAGAGTTGCACTCGCTGCTGGCTCGAGCCTAGCAGCAAGCGCAAATGCCAGGTTGGTCCTGGAGGATGGCTCGCTCGCCGCACGCTCGATAGAGTTAGCGAGCGAGAACACCTCGCTTGGATGCGCTTGCCGGGCGCTCGCTGGGCGCTCGAGCGCGCGCTCGACTTTTCAGCCACCAACCCTCATTTCGTTTATAAAAAGGGGAGTTGGGGGAGGGTTTGGCAGAGCACGAATGAAGAACAGCGAAGGAGGGAGAGGAGAAAAGGGAAGAAAGAAGGAGAATTTGGCTGATCCACTCCGATACAAGTAAGAAAAACGGTTGCTCCCGCTAAGGCAAGTGTACCTCAGACCTCTTTTTTGATTTTTACCATTTTTGAATATCTCCATATTATTGTTTATGCTCTAAATCACTTGTTCCTTAAGATTTGACGTGGATAATGCTTGAATCACATGACTTTTGGCCCAGATTTCATGTTTATGCATGTATATTGTGACTAACAACTATGATTTTGTGATTTGGCTCACGGTTTGCCTTTGTTTCCGCGTCCGAACAGCTTCACTGAAACCCTTGCTCGAAATTGAGATGTAAAGTTTGGGTTTAATTCATGTTGTATGTATATATTATGAATTATAACATTGATTTTGTAATTCGACTCATGTTTTGTCTTTGTTTATTGTTTAGAAATTTTACCTGATACCATAGCACAAAAATCGGGGAATTTGTAATATTTTGGATTTTTATTCGGATTAATTAAATATTAATTATAATTTTGGGTAAATTAGATATGAC
>JAOVVI020016050.1:0-11001 GCA_028571085.2 Nepenthes alata
AAGCATGAAGACGACGCAAACAAACAGGTAACGATAAGAAAGGAACCAAACAAGAGACAAATCTCCACAGGTGGGACACCCTGACAC
Organism: Nepenthes alata; assembly: GCA_028571085.2. Lineage (NCBI taxonomy): Eukaryota > Viridiplantae > Streptophyta > Magnoliopsida > Caryophyllales > Nepenthaceae > Nepenthes > Nepenthes alata. Next base: position 88 of record JAOVVI020016050.1, read on the forward strand.
AAGAGCCCTCGAGAGATAAAGGGCCATACTAATTCACATGCATTATTGGACCTATGCATTCTTTCTGGATTACGCACTTGCACTCAATTTCATTGATTGCTCCGAATTCCCAATCTGTTTACCCTAGGGTTGGGTAAATCTTGTTAAATGGGGTAGTGCTGTACTTAACCCTCAAAAAGTCCGGGTGGTGTTCGACTTGCTACCCGGGTTGACGGCCGGTGACTCTAAAATTTTAAATTAACACATAAAAAGGCGTTATGTATGTATATATAACATAGCACTTCTAAAAATATTTTTTTGGTAAACAGTTCTAATATGAAACATTTTTTTCTATTTTTAATTTAAAAATATGATACTATAGCAGCATAAGTGAAACTATGCCTAAGTTTAACAAGGAGAGATTCGAGCCCAACCCGCCTCAACTCTGACTTAGTAACCCTATGATTTCTCGCATTCGTATGAAAAATTTATTAACCATGTTTTGTTAAGCACTAGTAGAACTCGAGACGATTGAGATATGAATATGATGTAATATAATCTGAACGTCCCCTATTCGAATATTTACTCTTTAAAATTCTTTAAAATCACCATGGTAATAATCTCTTACAATGAGTAGAGTTGTCCCCATGCAATCCAAAAATCTTGATTTCAAGTTGTGAAAATATCTTTCGTAAACAACCCACCCGACCTTTTTCCAGATCTCATTACAACGGGAGCTTTATCCATAGAATTTTCCTCTTACCGTCATAATACTCTCTCCCCATCCCCCGTGAATGCACTAACTTCAGGTCTAGTTAAAGCAGAGCTAAACAACTCTAGCTTATCGGTGAGCACTGTCCTCCTAGCTAGTTTGTCCACCCGTGACCCTGAGAGAGAAACAGAGGCATAGAGATAGAGAGAGCGAAGAAGATTATGTTGAGAATGCTTAATCTCAAATTGGCCTTCTTTTTGCTTATTTCAGTAGCTGCCTTCACAGGCTTCAACGCCAATGAAGACGACCCTGGCCATCCAAATGATGACGTCTTAGGCCTATTAGTCTTCAAATCAGACCTTCAAAATCCACCTGCATTATCCTCATGGAATGAAGAAGACAACTCTCCTTGTTCATGGAACTTCATCAGGTGTGATCCGGTCACCGGAAAAGTCTCCGAGCTATCCCTTGATGGTTTCAGCCTATCTGGTAAGATAGGGAGAGGCCTTGAGAAGCTGCAGAGCTTGAAAGTACTCTCACTTTCACATAACGATCTATCAGGTAACGTTGGTTCAGAGCTAGCTCAGCTTAGTAATCTTGAAACACTTAACCTCAGCCACAACAGTTTTTCAGGGCGATTCCCAGATGCCATTGCAAACATTAGCTCAATCAGAATTCTTGATCTTTCTGAGAATTCGATATCTGGGCCAGTTCCTGAAAGTGTTTTTGAAAACTGTTTTTCACTGCAACTTCTCTCGTTAGCAGGAAATTCTCTAGAGGGTCCGGTACCAACTTCACTATTGAAATGCAGTACTCTGAGTGAACTTAACCTATCAAACAACCATTTTTCTGGCAACCTACTTTCCTCTTCATCCATTTGGTCATTGAACAGGCTTCAAGTTTTAGACCTTTCAAACAATCAATTCTCTGGGCCTGTTTCAGTAGGAATATCAGACTTGCATAACCTGAAGGAACTACGTTTACAAGGAAACAAATTCTCTGGTTCAATTCCAAACGACATTGGACTTTGCCCAAGTCTGAATCGAATAGATCTAAGTAATAATCTCTTCTCAGGACAGATGCCCAGTTCACTTCAGCGGCTAAATTCCATCACCCATTTGGATTTCTCGAACAATAAGTTAACAGGTGATCTTTTTCAGTGGATTAGCAACATGACCAGCTTGGAGCACTTAGATTTTTCTAGTAATGGTCTAACAGGAACACTACCCATCTCATTGGGCAGCCTTACATCACTTCAATTTCTGAGTTTATCAAACAACAAACTATGGGGGGAGATCCCCACTTCGCTGGTTTACTGCAACCAGCTTTTAAATCTCCAGCTGGGAGGCAACAGCTTCAATGGAAGCATAGCCGACAGCTTATTCAGTATGGGATTAAAGGAACTCAACTTATCATCCAACGAGCTGAGTGGTTCAATCCCAGAGGGATCAGGTAAACTGTTCGAGACTCTTACCGTCCTAGATTTGTCGAGAAACAATCTTAATGGCAATATCCCTCCAGAAATAGGCCTTTTCTCCAACTTGAGACACTTGAATTTATCTTGGAACAATCTTGGTGCAAGAATGCCCCTAGAGATTGGTTACCTTCAGCATTTGACAGTCTTAGATCTTAGAAATAGTGCCTTGTATGGGCCAATTCCAGGAGAAATGTGCGAATCAGGCAACTTGGGTATTCTTCAATTGGATGGAAATTCCTTGAGCAGCACAATTCCAGAACAAATAGGGAACTGCTCATCCCTATACTTGTTGTAAGTATCACCTCTGCTTTGTTTTTACCCTATCCCCCACGGGAAAGATCGCTTATTGAAGAATATGTTCATTAAGGATTCTAGAGAATTCCACAACTGTTAGTGATATATAATCTGCCATTTCTCCCCATACGTTTTTATATTTTAGAGAAAATGAAGTCGGTTTCAAAGCCAAGACTAAACAAGTACTAACAATGATATATAATGCATCATGCATCAGGACTTTGTCGCATAACAACTTGAGTGGTTTAATCCCCAACTCCATGTCAATGTTGAATAAGCTTGAGATTTTAAGACTAGAGTTCAATGAGCTGAGCGGGGAGATACCAAAAGAGCTTGGCATGCTGCAAAATCTTCTTGCTGTTAACGTCTCCTATAATAGGCTCATCGGCAGGCTCCCTCCCACCGGTATATTTCCGAGCTTAGATTGGAGCGCATTGCAAAAGAACTTGGGTATCTGCTCCCCCTTGTTAAGGGGGCCGTGCATAATGAATGTCCAGAAGCCATTAGTCCTCGACCCGTATGAGATGAATCGTGGTAATAATAACGATCGAGGAGATGCGATTATAGAAACAAGAAGATTCCAACATCACAGATTCCTCACTGTTTCAGCTATTATAGCAATGTCTGCAGCTGTTGCTATCATAGCTGGAGTAGGAGTCATAATCCTGCTTAACGTCTCGGCTAGGAGGCGGCTTTCCTTTGTCGACAATGCCATGGAAAGCATGTGCTCGAGTTCTTCGAGATCAGAAACTTCTCCGATTGGGAAGCTTGTTCTCTTTGATTCGAGATCATCGGGAGAATGGGATGCTAAAAACCTTGAGTCTTCGCTCAACAAGGCATCCGAAATAGGAGGAGGTGTTTTCGGGACAGTTTACAAGGCAAAAATGGGAATGGAAGGAAAAGTAGTAGCAATCAGGAAGCTTCTCACGTCTAATACATTTCTATACCCCAAAGACTTTGATCGAGAACTACGAATTCTAGGAGAAGTGAAACACCCAAATTTGGTATGTCTTAGAGGATACTATTGGACCCCTAAGATCCAGCTATTGATATCAGATTTTGCAACGAATGGTAGCCTGCAATCCAGATTCCATGACCGGACACTGTCAATGCCGCCTCTCTCTTGGCCTACCCGGTTCAAAATTATGCTCGGAACAGCAAAGGGTCTCGCCCATTTGCACCACTCTTTCAACCCGCCAATCATACATTATGATTTGAAGCTGAGGAATATTTTGCTCGATGAGAACTATAATGCAAAAGTATCAGATTTTGGTCTAGCAAGGCTCATTGGCAAGCACACAGCAAGTAACAGATTTCAGAGTGCACTAGGCTATGTGGTGCCTGAATTGGCATGCCGGAGTCTGAAGATCAATGAGAAGTGTGATGTTTATGGATTTGGGGTGATCGTGCTCGAGATCGTGACGGCGAGGAGGCCGGTCGATTATGGGGAAGATAACGTGACGATACTGAATGATCATGTGAGAGTGATGCTTGAGCAGGGGACTGTGTTGGATTGTGTGGATTCGAGTATGGGAGAGTTCCCCGAGGATGAAGTCGTGCCTGTTTTGAAGTTGGCTTTGGTGTGTACTTCTCAAGTTCCTTCAAGTAGACCTTCAATGGCTGAAGTAGTGCAGATACTTCAGGTGATTAAGACCCCAGTTCCTCACAGAATGGAGGTTTTCTGAGAAGGGTGCATTTGAGAGTTGTCTTGAGTTTAATTCCTTTCCTTGCGTAGTGTAATATTTTTCTGTCTCGTTGTATCATTGGTCTTTAATACTGATCATTGCCGATTTAGCCCTCATCTGTATCATCCTTTTCCTTGATGAACCGTCTCATTTTTTGGTCCTCCCCCCCCCCCCCTCACCCGAAGAAAAGCATCGAAAGTGGAAAAGATCCTATAGCCATTGTTGATTTATCTAACTCAAGAACTGCATTGCCTTAGGGAGCTCATATCTTCGAAGAACAAACAGGGACAATGAATTGCTTCACTAGTCAATCCCATTCCTTACATTAAAGAGACCCATGGAATCAATTTTTTTAGTCACACTGACACTGCATACGGAATATATCACCACCCGTATAACACGTTATCCTTATAATTGTTTTCTATAACTAATTCAAAATACAAATTGAGCTACAGCAGCTTATGATATGAGAGATGTTTGATCTTTTTCAAAATAGGATAACTTACTATTATTGATCATGTAGCGTACCTCTTACATAAATTATTTGTATTAGAAGACAGGAGTAAGAAGCTACAGGTTCCAAGATGTCAGAAGCTTTAGTTTCTATTATGTATTAGGAAAATGCCCTCGAGTGATGCAATATCCCATCTCATCTACACTACTTGTCAAACACGATGGAAAAAAATAAAATGAATAACCACCACATTATTCAGTCGCATTCCGAGATATTTTCCATTGTAAATCTAGTCAGAGTTGAACGAAATTTTACCGCTGACAGCCTCTATGTCGGAGAGAGTTGATTTTGTTGGTAAGGATTTTATATAATGATTTTGTAGGCCACGCCTCTGGAAAATTTTATATACGACTTTGACTTCAAAATTATTCAGGTAGAACTTACTCCAACGAGATTGGGAATCATTACAGTAGATTCAAAACCAACGACTCCATGAAAAATAAAAAATAAAAATGGACCGACAAAAAATCAATTTAACAAAATTTCAATAGGCTAATAGCAGAAATAATGTCACTCGTTCACTATATCTACCAAAAAGAAACAAAAAATACCACCCTTGCACCAAATTTTTATACTGAAATTGCCAAAAGCACGTGAATCCCACTCCCTTTCAATTTATATTCTCTCTTTCTCCTGTCTGAAAAAAGATAATATCAATACAAATAAATGTATAATATTACTCATCCATCATGATTTAAATGAAAAGGCCAACATAATAAACCTCACCATGATACAAACAAAGGAGATCATGACGATCAATCTAGCATAAGCAGGTGTAGTCTCATCTCTCCTCTACTCGGAATCTGATTCTACTCAATAGGATAGCATTACCAAACATGAGCGCAATTCTTAGCAGCCCAAACAAATGTCAGGGAAACGAAGAGTATACGTGAACAAAAGAATTTTAGTCTGTCTTTAAGCGCTTGGCGGCAACCATGTTGTACGGGATTGCCTGACTTGATGTCCGCAAGCAAAAGGGATGCCACTATGTGAAAGTGAATGCACATTGCACTGCTAGGGTTCAACATCAATTCTCATGCAACGCCTTCATTAAATACAATCTGTTGAAACTCTGCCCAGCAACCCTACAGTAAAAATCCATGAAAGTTTCCAGTCAAGAGCCAAAGAAACATTGAGAGCCGCCAACAGTGAGGAACACAATATTCCTGCAAAAATAATAGCGCTTCCTATTCATTGAATCTACGTGGGTCCCCCTTGTGGGGACGGACATATTGGTACACGTTAAGTGGGGAGGGAACGCCATGCTCCCCAGCCAGGCAAAACACACTCATAATCTTGCCACATATGGTAGCTGAATATTTCCAAACAACAATGCAGAACAACACAAAGTAATGGCCAAGAAGTTAACAAGAGATTGTATTGATGTCGATGCAAATGCAATGATCAAAATGTTTGGTCTAATGTAAGTTCGAGCTAATAATATTACTTCCCCGGGAAGGAAAATTGGTCTAGAACAGATCACAGCTAACCAACTTTATGTAGGCAATATTGATTAAGACCAGCAGAAGTATTTTCGGCTATAGTTAAGCATTCACAGAAGAAAGGTACACAAAAGCAATCACATGGAAAAACAAGAAATTTCAGAAATACCCATTAATTTGGTTGCAGTAGTTGGCAATTTGATTGGTTACGAGAAAGCTATCCAACCGTGATGGCTCAGGAATTGGCTTAAAAATCGGATTCAAAGGATCTTCCTCAGGCAAAGGGTCTTCGCCTGCAGCTTTCCGTGCCATGTTATCTTGCCTGCAGAATCCAATGCCAAGGAAGTTAATATGAAAAGGTCATATGAACAAACTTCATTATACCCAATACGAATGCATCAGGACTTTGCATGTTCTCTGGCTCTCTCTCGCACTCTGACTTCCTTGGAACTTCTTTTCGAGGAGAGAGTTACTTGTGCTTATAATGATAAAATGACTATGGAGATATTCCAATGGATCTTATCAAACAAAAGGCTAGATAGTGCCATTTACCTAAGCACAAGTTTCACTAAAAGGAAATGTGTCAAGGTCCTCCCACCCAAATGGCTCCTTAGTCAACCCAAGGGCCAGGATTGCTTCTCATAAAATGCCTGGTGGAAATTAAAAATAGATGGAAGGCAATCTTTTAATCTCCATCACCCATTTCATGAGAACCAATCTTTGGACCTTGGGTGGACTAAGGAGTCAATTGAATGGGACACTAAAAGATAAACAAATAGATGAGGCATAAGCCATTGTGTTCTTGCAACATTGAATAGGGATGAAGTAACTCTTAGCCCAATGGTATCCAAATCACCAAATGAGTCGTTTCAGCATCACATGCACCTTTTCAGATATTTCAGCATACATGCTTGAACTACTTCATCAAATTCAATAGGCCTAATATAAAATTTAACACCCAAAGCTACTTGTGGAGGTTAATGATTAATTGATCAAGATCAACTAAACTATGGAATCCGAAAGGAACAGAATCTGAAAACATGATGAATCAGCCTCATTCCAGCAAGTCAATAATTATATATATGAAGAACAATGATGTATGAACTAAAAATTTGAGTTACTCCAATTCAGCCTCCAATTTAAAATTTTCAAGAACAAATATATTATAAAGTCACTTGCACTTCCATATTTTTCCCATCTTCTAGTTCAGTCTAAAAGTTACCTTCGCTTCTGAAGAAAAGCTTGCTGTTGGGACTGTTGACGAGTGAGGTTTCTATAATAGAATTGGAACTACAAGAAAAGAAAATATACTAGTTAACCCCAACATATCAGCTGAAGATTGAAGCCAAAGATCATCAGAGAGGATGAAAACTGACCTTCTGCTGTTCCATAGACAAATCATCCATGCACTCAATCAAGAATTCCACGTTTCTTTCCATAAATGGAGTTGTAGACAATTGCAGGCGGTCATAGTCACACTATCAAATGAAATACAACCCAGATACAAGTTCTCATACAAATCAGTTTACTGCCAAATTCTCCAAGAGCGAACACCCTTCAACCCCTGCCCTCAGAAAAAAAAAATACCTGAGTGACTGGTGTATCAGCCTCCAGCTCCGTCATAAAGGCACTGATAAGAGGTGAGTTTGAAACTTTGATCTGTCAAACAGGAAAGGGCAGGATAAAAGATATATAAAAAACCATGTCCCTCTTCCTAGGAAACTGATAGCAAGATACCCGTCTAGACACCTTAAACACCAAGCTATCATACAACAACATAATGAAGAGCAATTGATGCAAAATCCAGCAACATGGCATATGTGCTTTGCACAAAGCTAGGACTTACAACCAACAGTAAGCACGGTCCATTACATGCCACTATATGTTAGCTAATCAATTCAAATAGTACAACATCCAACTTTTGCTACTTGCTGGCATACAGAATGATAACTTACCCATGAACAGAAGCACACTCGAGAAAACAGATGAACAGGGGACAAAAGTATAGTGGTATTTACCTGGATTTAGACCTGCTAATGAAGGTTATTCTAAGTGTAGCTTTGTACAATCCAAACCTCAAAAATTCATAGCCCAAACCAGACTCAATAACAAAATTTGGCTTCACATTCCACAAGATTTACCAGTACATCAACCCCATCACCAGAACAGTAAGAGGAAAAGAACAAAAAAGAAGAAAAACTATAACGAGTATACAGGAGTACAAGATGCTTAGAGAATCCACTTACTTGGACTAGGGTACAAGTATAACATGGGGTACTTTTTCAAATTTCAGACTTTGGCCATTTTGCAATTTTTATAGATTTTCCAATGATTACAAGACTCCAAGTGTCAAACCCATGTCTGAGAATCCAATTTCTAACCAATGGACTTTTAGTTAAATGGAAGACTAAAGAATTAACATGCCATTATAGTTGCTACAGAAAACAAGCAATTAATGTAAAATACCATAAATGAACTCCCACACGTATGCAGAAAATGCCCCCTGGATATTACTTAGGAGTCCAAAAGTTTCAATATAGGCAACATAAAATCATTGTACCATGGAAGCCAAACTGAGGATCAAAACAATCCACTAATGGATTAAAAATGCATGAGTTCTCTCACAAACAATGACAAACAGAGCATATCATAGTTCTGCTAGATATATAACAGACACTAATGCACAAGTGTGCATTCTCATATAATTACACATATAACATTCTTGTACAGCCACAAATATGCAGTTAATTATGTGCCTTTTTCTACTCAAATTCAATCAGAAGCTATGTTGTCTACTATCTTTGACAATAGGATATTTTAGGATTAAAAATGAAGCACATAGAGCTATGACCGCCGAGTGCGGGTGGTACCATGCACATTCTTGTACAGCCTCAAGCACATTCTTGAACAGCTCAAGCAAACAGTCAAAAATGCACCACTCCCAACTACCCACTATGATGCAGGACAGCTCATAGTCCACAATGGCAATTCCCACTCATGCATTAATGATCCACATTGCCCAACAGCTTCCAAGAAAGATTCATCTTGCCCAACGAAGCACACTAATGCACCACTCATCTCTTCCCAAGGACCTGACATGAACCGTCCCTCATCGTTCCAAAGTCCAGCTTGCTACCTTTTCATTTGTTCAATTAATTGTTATTTGCTTATTTAAGATAGTGAAATATTATTGTTTTGGCAGACATATATGATAACCAATTTTAAGCAAGATAACTCCCTAATTCAAAAGTAGTATATCCTCTTTTTGGTGAGTGCCAGCACCTAGGTGAGTGATTCCCTAAACTGAATGCCAAAAGGTGTGAGAATCCCTTTACAGTGTGAGTGATTCTCTGACTTTTATTATTGTATTTCAATTATTTTCAATTCAAGATTCCAATTTATTTTCAAACTTGCATCCGCGTCATATGGTCTCAAAGGAGGAGTTCGTCCACTAAGATGATTAGAGGAATCTGACACCAAGGATTGATTTGGCCAGCTTCTACCGCATGTTCATCAAAAATTTGGTGCAATAATTACTCCCATCACAGATTGTATGAAGGGCAATTATCGATGAATTGATTTGGCAACTACCAGTTTCAATAAAGTAAAAATGCTCACTGAGGTCCCCATCCTTGCTCTTCCTAATTTCAATGAAGATTTCACTGCCGAATGCGATGCATCCCATGTCAGTATTGGTGCCGTCCTCGGCCAAAAGGGCTGACCAGCGTCCTTTTTCGGCAAAAGCTAAACAATAACAAGAAACATTATTCCACCTATGAACTAATGTCCTACGCCATTGTCCAGGCACTTCAATTTTGGCGTTGCTACTTAATCCACACAGAATTTGTCCTGCTTATTGACCACAAAGCTTTATAAGGGGGTCTCCTTCCACCAAGAGCACCCATTCATCCTCAGACACACATCCAGAGCTACAAATAAAGTTGTTAATGCTCTTAGCCAGAAGGTCTGCCTCCTCAAAATCTTAAACTACGAAGTGGTTGACTTTAATTTGCTTCGAAAACATTATCACATGAAAATTTCATTTAGAGGGATAATAGATCATGACACACAGGGAATTGTTTCCACCAAAGTCAAGGATTATGCATCCCCAAAGATTCCCTCCAGCTACATATTATTGAATAACTACACAGTGGAGTCTGGGAGGGCATTTCAGTCAAGAACAATGCATGACTTGTCAAAGCACAAAGGGGAGCGACTTAACTATGAAATGACCAACCTCTGCCTTCATGTGACATCCTTGGGAAGATCTTAGTATTGGGGTTACCCAGGACCCGAGCAGAATACGACTCCATTGGTATTATGGTCGACCGCTTTTCAAAAATGGCCCATTTCATACCTTACTGACCCACTACAGGCGTGTCTCAAGTTGCACGGTTTTTCTTCAAAAAAATTGTTCGCTTGCATGACGTTCCTAAGACTTTCGTGTCAGACCAAGACACAACATTTATTAGCCACTTTTGGGGAACACTCCAGGGGCTTATCACTTTTGGCAAACATTATAGGGGGCTTAAGGGAACCAAACTTCGATTTTCAAGCACATGTCATCCCCAAAATAATGGACAAATGGAGGTTGTCGACCGACCCCTTTTGCAGTTTACTTCACTGTCTTGTCCATGACAATTTCACACTTGGGACACCGTTATACCACAAGTTAAGTTCACCTCAACTCAGCCCGCAACCGATCCACTCAACTATCACCCTTCGAGTCTGTTTATGGAAGAAATCTAGGGCATGTCCCAACCAAATTCACCTTTCTGATTTCAAACACACAAGTATGGAAGCAGAAGAGT
>JAOVVI020016051.1:0-11001 GCA_028571085.2 Nepenthes alata
TTTTGGATTCAAGTTTGTAGGATTTGCATTGAAATGTCCAAAAACCTGATCCGAAATCACTTGGCCAAGAATCCAAATCGTATGCTCAAATAGAAATAATTGGTCAAACAAATTCGTCAAATATTTTACAGTTTGTGCTGTGAAAATATTCAATCCATTAAGCTTTTCATAATACATAAAACCAAAGCGAAATAGGCAGACTTGCTTTGATACCTTCATCTGTGTGGTGTTCGGCAACATAAACAATTGAAATTTTTAATTAATTTTTAGGAGATTCTTCGTTAAACTTATCTGGAGTTGAAAAAATCTATTTTCTCTTGAATTTATAGTCTAGCTAAAATTTATTTTATGGATCACAGGTCAAATTAGTTTTCATTTTGGCATTTATATAATTTAATATTGGAATAATAACTGTAATTTTATTTATTTCCTTTTTCTAGTGATGTATGAAAATTAATTATTTATATTATCTCTTTTAAACAATAAAATTATATAAAGGTATTTAAAAAGATATGTTAATATACCATAAAGTTTATCTGAAACTCAAACTAGTACAAGTGAGAGTTATTCTATTGTCATGATGGGCAACCCTATAAAATTACATAAGAACGTTAGTTTGGTTAATCTTCCTTTTGATCTAGTTGATTGGAAAACATATTATAGATTGCCATCTATATGACAACGACTAAGTAAGAAAGGCAAATCTAATGTGTTCGACCTTGGAAACAGCAGCTGGCTCAGCGCTGTGAGCAATCGGACGCCTGTGAAGAAGAACAATCCAGAAGAGAGGAAGGGGAGGGAAGCAGAGTGACAGAGGGTGAGAGGAAATAAGACTGAAGGAGGATGAGAACAATTTTTCTGACTTCTTTTCTCAACTCAAGTACAGAATATAAAATGCCTTCCCTGTAACCGAAAAAGCAAGTATAGGAAAAATAAGAAAACAAATTAATAACAACCATGTGCTTCAATAACAATAACTAACAGAATAATAGAATTAATAATAATTCTGAAATTTGGAGGGGACCTGAGTCAGGCGAGCACTACGGTGCAGAGCAGCCGGCTGACTGGCTGAGCTTGATGGACCGGAATCTGCTAGGCTGGAAGCTGCTGCAGCAGTGTGGTGTGGATCTCTTGGACCGACATCAACATGGGGGGTAGTAGGCGGAATTAATGGGCCTAGAGTAAGGAGGCCCGTAACATTGCCATCCCCATCGAAAAGAATCTTATCCTCAAGGTTAAAAGTGGAAAAGTCACGAATAAAATCTAATACGGGCTCCCAGGTTACCTCCCTGGGAGTGGACTATTTCCAGTGTACTAAGAGCTGGGAAACAAATTTCCCATGCTGGAGCACCTTCCTGAAGCCAAGGAGATGATCGAGAGCTATTAGGGGATGAGAGCCCGTAGCCTCTAGTGGCAGTTCATGTTGCGGCTAGGAGGTAGGATCGCCGATATATTTTTGAAGCAACGAAGCGTAGAAGACATTGTAAATTTTAGAGTAATCTGGCAGGCGAAAACGATAGGCAATAACTCAAATATGGTCCAGGGTGCAAAAGGGTCCGTCATAACGCTTAGCTAATTTATTGGATTGTTGGTGAGCCATGGTAGTCTGTCGGTACGGTTGAAGTTTAACATAGACCCAGTCTCCAATCTGAAATTCCCTATTCAAACAATGAGCATCTGCCTAATTCTTCATTCGCAGTTGAGAAGGCTGGAGGTTGTTCTTTAGAGTGGCGAGAATAGTAGAGCGTGCAGTTAGTATTTCATTGACCAAAGCTATCGTAGAGGACCGTTGAACATAATCGGTGAGGGAAGGTGGTGGACTGCCATAGATAGCTTCGTAAGGTGCCATTTGAATTGCAGAGTGCCAAGCAGAAGGAGGTGGGTAAAATCGCTAGGAATATGGTAATCGACCCTCAAAGCTGCAACAACGCTCGCTGTAAGAACTGACTTGATCTTACCCACCCTTTGTCCAATCGTAGGAGAATGAGAACTTTTCTTTTTCGCCATAGATGCTGGAAGCAGAAGAATACAAAGTGTGAATGGTGTCAAGAAGCACCATTTAAATAGGAAACATGGAAGGATATGAAGCAGCGTCGCGCGGGAAAACCTAAGGATTTCCCCTAACTATGACATGCGTTCCCCCAGTAGGGCACAACACGTTTATCCAAGCCAATCCATTATGGTGCCCGATAAACGGGCCACACAACTGAGCTGCAGCCGTCTACCTAATCCTAACCGTCACACCAAGTAATAATGCAAGGATATCATTTGCCAAGAACAATGAAAACGGTAGCTCGTCCAACTTCCAAACCGAAAGCGCAATGCACGACATTCAAATGCAACATGCTACAACAAATAAATTACCCTATTAAAAAGAAGTTTTATTAATAATGTCTCTGTATAGATAAGGCCAACAAGTGGCCACAAAAATAAAACAATGCTATATGCGCTTTTTGGGCTCTGCAAGATCGGAAGATAGGAACCCAGTCAGCTCCAATCGTATCCAGGCGCCCACGTTCCGGGAGTTTAGGAGGCCCATAGGGAAGCTAAGTGCCACAGAGAAGCTATCCTTTGGCTTAGTTGGATCTCTCCTAGAACTGTCCCTCTAGTATTGGAGCCAAATCTTCCGGGTGGTCCTCGACCTCAGCTTAGCCTCCAGTTGTGAATAGACAACGTGCTCTCATTGGAGTTGCTCCTGGCACTATTCAAGCTCCCCCTGGAGAGTTGCAATCTGACTCTGAGCTTGCGAATTGATGTTGGCCAGCTGCAATGACCTCGCCTCCGACTCCAACAGGCTTGTTTGAAGTAAGCTGTTTTATCACAATTTTTATTTTCATCTCCTTTTTATTTTATCACAATTTTTTATCTTTCTCCTTCCCCCTACACACTTTTTAGTTCATCAAAATTTCCCACCAACGGGAGTTATATTTTTATTTTGAAAGTAACACTATTTTTTTTTAATTCTTTAAATTTAAAAACCCTTTCAATAGCGAACAATCAATAAGGAACTCATTTGTTTGCATTCGACCTTCAAATTCTAGAAACTCCTCTTTACTCCTTAGTCACGTGGTTTAGCAACCTCCTCTTTGTCACATTGGTGTGTATCATGACTGGAATCATGGGTAGAATCATGGTAGAAGGTGTTAGGGTTCGACCTAAATATACACAGTCTGACACAACAGAATAAAATTTAGATCCCCCGTTAACTGTTAGTCACTAAACTTGTGAGTATAAGAAATATAATAATGTATAATATTTTTAATGTGAAAAATCTTTTTTAATTAAGGAAAAATTATGGGACAAACTCTAAAATAATTCACTATAATATAATAGTGCCGGTTACAAATAACACATTTTGAAATCCTTTTACTACAATCTCGAGTAAAGAATAACTGATTACAATATCCTCAATATACCTAACAACTCACAAAAAAGATATAATGAGAAATACGAGTAATCAAATAAAATATATTCTAGAAATCTCTCTAGAATAACGTATCCAATCTTAACGAATAGTGGAACTCAAATTGGACCTTAATCAGATGTTGAATCTCTTCCTCTTTTCTCTTCACTTTGCACAGCATTCTTTATATGAAATTTGACTTCAGAATACCCTAAAAACGCAAAGCGTGAGTTTTTATACTGTGAACCATGCTCGAACGTTCCTCGGACGCACCTCAAGCGCAGGTTCCACCGTCTTCAAAGTTCGAGCGCGCCTCATGCCCTCACTATATATGCAAACACCGTAATCTTTATATGAATATCGTATGATTTTTTGATAACTATTCGTTTATTATGGAATCCATAACGGAGTAACCACTCAACAGAAGGATTATGATCATCATCTCCTACAACATTTTCCAAACTTTGCCAGAGATATTGGATTTTCCTTTTCAATTTATTCATCTCAAGATCATGAATGTCTCTCTCTAGTGATGTTTCCTCTACTACGCGACGCACACAAAAGCCATTATTTGAACAAGGATTCATATTCATCGGGACTTCTTTGTCCAAATGTTCTAATACCAAATGATCAAGAATGTGACTGAGATAAACAACACTCATAAAAAAAAAATACCCATATATGATAAATGCTCACCACTCAAATGTAGAAACAAAATCATTAGTTCACCACTCTAAGAGATACTAGGCAAGAAACTGGTCTCTTAAAAAATTTTATAAAAAATACAGAACTTGGATAAAAAAAAGAACAATGACTTAGTTTCATTCATAGTAATGCTAAAAAATTGTACACATCCATTAGAAGTGAACTTGGAATAATCCTCCTAGCAGGAAAATATGAAAAACGAAAAGCTAATAGGGAAGCACTTGACAAAGTATAATTTCAAGACTAATAATTAATCAATTAAGCACTGGAAATGAATTCTGCGCTAGTTTTTATCAACAATCAATAACTTTTCTTGGATATTCCTACTTTTCAGAATTAGAGATTTTCCACGATTCCCCATTAATTAAATTAACTAGATCTTTGAATAGCCATATTTGGGTCGAACACATATCCAATTTTGTGGACCCCAAATGCAACAAATGAGACTTGACCAACCGGTGAACCTGGGCTGGACTTATGGGAAAATTTTGAACGTGACTTGCAACGTCACATTCATCTGGTGACTCGATGCGAAACCCTTGCCCGTAATCATCCCTCTGCCGAAGCGACACTTTCCAACCTAGGGTCGTCCTTTTTCAGATTTAATATTATTAAAATTCTATCTAGATAGATATAATCTAAGACAAAAATGTAACACTTACGTATAAAAATATTACCTAAAAACATAGACACAGAAAAGAACATTATCTAAAAACATGTCAAACATAAATATTTATATAACTGCATTGCATTAGAAAATAGCAGTTGCATGTGATATTGAGTCAATGTTTACGTAATACTACTGATAAGGCAGACCAAAGAAGAGGGAAAAGGCCAAACACGAGAAAAACGAGAATAAAAGGGTTCAGGAAATAATAGAGGAAGATAATGGTGACAAAGCAACTAAAATAATTGGAAAAAATAATGGAAGAGGAGAAAAGAAAATACAGAAAAGAAAAAAAATGATAATAATGTTTTTTTTTTATAAAAAAAAATTCTATAATTAAAATTTATATTATTTATTTTTTTAAAATTTTAAAATTTTAAGTGTAATACGTAAGTACACATTTTTGTGATAAATCAGAACAATACAGACAGCTTAGCAAAAGCACTACTGTAGAAAATGTTTCGAGTGGATATAATGGGATAGTGGAGGAAAATGACGTTTGGAGTGCAGGTGAGGAGAACCTCGGGGTGAAGGCCGCCCAAAGTTTACTTTGTGGTACCCTTTTGCAAGAACCTCGCCCCTTGTATTGCAAAACTTGTAAATTTTGTATTTAGTTCGGGATTCACATTGGTATTCTGAAATTGTTTTAATATCATATTTTTCTTGGAAAATAAAAAGAAAAAACCAACTTTCTTTTTAACCAAATGGGCATATCTTGACCCACATATGGGGTGGATTTGGGTCCTTTGGGGAGCCTTAGATTCCATTATAACCGCAACTCCACTTTTTCGGTTCGGGTTTCGGGCCACACATTCCTCAGGCCACTTGTCCTCTCCCTTTCAATGTTGCTTTCGGTTTGTCCTCGTTCTTTTCACTCTTATCCAGTGTCAGTTTCTTTGTGTGCCAAGCTTCTTGAAGTTTTCGGGTCTGTGGCCGCTTCCTGCTGGATGTGGTTATGGTTGTGGTAATTAAGTGAGAGCCAACATAGTCATATTCATCTTCATGGCGGCAAAGATTAAGAAGCTGACCGAAAGCTTCTCAAAGAGCCTTATAGACGAGGTTCAGAGATGGGGTTCCATGAAACAAACCGGCGTGACTCTAAGGTATATGATGGAATTTGGGTCCCAACCCACTGACAGAAATTTGTTGATTTCGGCTCAGTTTCTTCACAAAGAGCTTCCCATTAGGATTGCTAGGAGAGCTATTGAGCTTGAGAGTCTGCCTTATGGTTTGTCTCAAAAACCTGCTGTTTTGAAGGTAATCTTGTTGTTTTTTTGTAAACCTCTTCATCACTGGATGTAGTCTTCTTTTGTTTTTTTTCCGGCTTCCTTCTTCCTTCTAATGAATTCCTTTTTTTTTAAGGTAAACACGTTGTGAGTCCTTTTTTGGGATATCTGATACTCGCATTTGGAATCTTGATCATTTCTGAGCATTTCATTACTCATTATTTTCGTGTTCTCTAGTATGGGATTTGATTAATTTATCTGTTTAGGAATGATTGCGTGCGATTTTGACGATCGATTACAAACCCTCCTTGTTCTCTTATAAGATGGTATGTATTTCACGGGGGAAAAAAAAAGACATAAGAAAAATAGCCAAAGTGAGAACTTTCTCTTCAAATATTCAGGTTGATTCTCTCACTAGTACATATTTTTTTAGTATGTTCCACGAGGCATGTTGTTGTTTACATTTTTAATATTGCTATTTATCCAATAAATTTGAAAACATTGTCGTGGGAACATAGATCTTCTACAAAATGTGGTGTGGCGTCTAAGAAGCATTTTGCATTCATTTTACTGCAACAGTTTCGTTTGAATTTGAATTTTCATATCATGAATTCACTTTCTCCATCTACACCAAGGTAGGCTGTTTTCATGTCTTTTTTAGACTGTAAATTACCCTTCTTCTTTGTGATAGACAAATATTATGCGACATGGCGACATAACTTAAAGATTTATTTCTCTTCCTTGTCAATTTAATTTGGCTAAAACTGAGGGTTCTGCCATGGAAGCTCAATTATTTTAATGCACCGCAGCATGTCTTGGCTAAATGGAAAATTGCAAACAAAATGGTGTAAGCTCTTGTGTCATCAAGAGGCGAAATCAGGAAACGTTGTGTAACTTGTGGACCTTCAGATGTGAAATTGCTGAATATGTATTGCCCTCATATGTATTCTTGATTCGTTATCACAGAGATTTGAATGATTTAATATCTTTAGGAGCCAGATTTCAAACTTCTTTGACAGCCACGTTTGTTTAGCAGCTCTATCTTTTTTTATATTGTAAGCAAATAGCATGCCTACATTGTACTTTATATCAAGCTAAAAGGTGGTGACATGGTTCCAGCGAGGTGAGTGGGTGGTGAAGAAGAGTAAATGGCACAATAGGGAACACGAATAGGTGGTCATTTGCTAGGAGCTATGAATACTCTATTTGTTCAATTTGCTTTTCAGTCTTTGTATCATAATTTATTTATTTGAAGGACTTTATCTCCTGTGAGGATTTGACATATGGGGACTACAAACAATGAAGAATTTGGCCTGTGTTTATGGGATGGTTTAGTAGACAATGCACGATATACGTTGTTGGAAAAAGTTCTTGCATATAGAACTTAGCGGTAATATTATGGCCAATGTGGATGACTGATTTGATTCTTTTTTTGGGGGGAGGGGAGAGGGAGTGAATGGAGCATTACCTGTACACTTTCTTGTTGACCTGTACACTATCTTTTTTCTTGATTTGGACTAGCGTTTGTTGCAATCCGATGCTAATTATTATACTTATCATTGGACAACTTACCATGAAATAAAGCAGTTTTATATATTCTAAGATTTTCAGGCTGGCATTCATTTGATTGTATCTTTCTTTTCTCCTTTAGGTGCGAGATTGGTACTTGGATTCTTTTCGCGACCTTAGATCCTTTCTTGAGATCAAGGACAAAAATGATGAATTGGAGTTCACACAGATGATTAAGATGATTAAGGTTAGACATAATAATGTTGTCCCCATGATGGCATTGGGTGTTCAACAGTTGAAGAAAGGCACAGATCCCAAGATTGTTTATGAGGATTTGGATGAGATTCACCAGTTTTTGGATCGCTTTTATATGTCTAGAATAGGAATTCGCATGCTTATAGGTTTGTCGTAGCATCTCCTCTTCCTGCTATATTTTTATTCTCTGTTGTAAATGGAAAAGCATTAGTTATAGTAATTCTGAGTTCTTTACCTTTGTTGCAGTATCTAGATAACACTGCTTAATATGCTAAAGTTTTTGGCCAAACACAGGGCAGCATGTGGCCTTGCACGATCCAAATCCACCTCTTGATCAAATAGGTTATATACACACAAAAATGTCTCCTGTAGAGGTGGCTCAAAATGCTAGTGAAGATGCTCGTGCTCTTTGTTTGCGGCAGTATGGCAGTGCACCCGATATTGATATCTATGGAGATCCTAATTTCACATTCCCGTAAGATGTAACTCTTTTATTGTTTCGTCTTTGGTGTATTCTTTTTTGGTTTAAGTACGGTTGACTATCTCTTAGAATTGTGTTTGATTAAAAATGGGTGAGAAAAATAAATCAAGCAAGAAAAGAAATGACAATAATGATCTACTTTCAACTTTAAGGGGCTTTGCCAAAAGAAGCGTTTATATCCATGCTATGAAATTAATTTCTGGTTCTGAGTAGGTTTTTTTGCTTTTGGCTATGTTTAATGGTCCTTTTTCCTATAATAGGTATGTTCCACCGCACTTGCATCTTATGGTCTTTGAGCTGGTTAAAAATTCCTTACGCGCTGTTCAAGAGCGATTCATGAACTCAAACAAAGTGGCACCTCCTATACGGATAATAGTAGCCGATGGAATTGAGGATGTTACGATTAAGGCATGTCTTACTGTGTGTTGCAGATTCTGATTTGTTTTCTTTCATAACAGAGTTGTTTTCAAACCTGAATCCTTCAGCCTGATAGTTTTCTGACAACCACATTTACCATTTTAGGTGTCAGATGAGGGTGGTGGAATACCAAGAAGTGGTCTCCCACGGATTTTCACTTACCTTTACAGTACTGCTGAAAACCCATTAGATGAGGATGCTCTTGATACTGGAGAGATGGTGACGATGGCTGGATATGGCTATGGAATTCCCATAAGTCGCTTATATGCCCGATATTTTGGGGGTGATCTGCAAATTATCTCCATGGAAGGATATGGTAACCCTGAGTTCTTTTGATTGTGTTTTTATAAAGCCTTCTATGCTTTTGTCCCATGTTTGGTGCAATTGTTCCTTCTGCTCTAACTGCTAACTTTTTGCTGGATAAATCAGTTACCTTCGTTGGAGTTCACCCCTTGAAGTCATTCTTCTGTGTTAAGGCTGCATGATACTTTGTCAAAACGAATGACTTCGAATTAATGATGATATTGCTTGTTAATTGTAGCGATGAATCCATGTTACAATTGAAATAATAAACTCAAAAAGGCATTTGTGAAAAGAAGGTTAAAGACTACAAAACCAATCCTATTAAAAAGGGCTGTTTAAACAGAAAAGAAGGTGCCAGATGTCCCCTTAGCTGATACTTTTGTTTTTGCCAACTTGTACAGTAGAAGTATTTAATGCAGTGTCATTGCCTGGTATCTAAAAGAAGTAATTCTTTCCTATTTTCATTCAATGCAATGTACAGTACTTTGATACAAGTGCTCCTACATATAATCTAAAGAGATGGTTAAGATATATGAGAATATCTCATGTATCTCCTCATGACACAGGAAAGGGGAGAGAAGAATATTACATAATTTAAATCTAGAATATACCTAATAAATTAGGGAGATATTTATGAGATTGCAAATATTGGGAAGAATATTCCCTTAAATAATCGAGGGATAATTCAAGATTAGAATATCTAACAGATCATTCGAGGATATCTCAAAACTTTCCCTCAAGGTAGTGAATGGTCTCAAGCCTAGCTTGCTTGTCTATTCTTGGAATTGTAAAGTTGGTTCCTTTTTGTGAATATATCAGCTTGTTGTTTGCTTGACAGCATGTATGGAATATTGGTGAGACTGCTATCGAGCTTTTCTTTGATAGAACGTCTACCTTGGTATTTTTGGTTTGGTCGTGTTGTACTAAATTGTGAATAATAGTGATAGCTGAAGTGATAGCTGATTGGTTATCACAGCAGAGTTTTATAGGCCACTTAATCTGTACTTTCATGTTGTTCAAGATAATATTCAACTGTAGTAGTTCACATATACATTTTGTCATAGCTCAAAATCCAGCCTCATTTGATATTGCTATCTTGCTTCTCCAAATAACTAACTTTTCCATGAAGAATGTGCAATAGTCAAATGTGGGCCTCATATCTAATAAGAAACCTGCATAGTCCACATCGATGTAGGCTTCTAATTGTAATTGTCCACCATTCTTGAATACGATTTCTTTTCTTGATGTTGATTTCAAATAGTGTAAGATTTTCTAGACTGCTTGTAGATGTTTCTCTTTTGGCTTATGCATAAATTAACTCACTATACTAACAGCATATGCGATATCTAGCCTAGTGTGTAAGAGGTAAATCAACCTCTATGAAAGTCGTCGATATTTGCCTCAGTCAACCGGCTAGTCTTGAACTTCTCCTAACATTTGTTTCTATCTAATTGGGGTTCTTGATACATTGTTGCCGAGATTTCCAATTTCCCTTAATAGATCAATTACGTACATTCGTGTCTGTTGTGACACGAAGATGCAGTCTTGTGAGCAGGCCACTTTAATTCCCAAGGAATATTGTAGCTTTCTGTGCTCTTTGAATTTAAACACTTTTGTAAGATTCCTTCAGATAGGCTTTATTTCATCGAAATTCTTATTATGGTATATTATCAACGTATACAAGTAAAACAGTTACTTTTTAAGGTGAATGTTTAATAAGCTGTTTGATCTCCTTAATTTCGCTTGTTTCTCTTGTTATATATGATCTTTGTAAATCTCCCAAACCATACTCAAGAAGATTGTTTCAAGTCATAAAAGAATATCTTTTGACACACCTTGTTAATGAATGAGCCATTGAACCGTGGTGGTAACTTCATATATACCTCCTCTTCCAAGTCCCCATGTAAAAAAACATTCTTAACTTTAAATTGTTGTAAATCTTACCAAGATTAGCCAAAAGAGATAAGGCCACCACACAATGCTAATCTTTGCAACCGAAAAAACAAGTTTCTTAGTAATCTATCATATAGGTTTG
>JAOVVI020016053.1:0-11001 GCA_028571085.2 Nepenthes alata
GCTTATGAATATTAGATTTGTTTCCGTGACATTTTGGGATTTATGAAATTATTAATCTTTAGAATGCATCTCAGGTTCGATGAAAGGAAAAGAAAAAAATTTTATGCTCATCTAATTATCTTATAAATTAGTATTGACGACGGCTTTGATGGTAATAAAAGTCGGGTCGTCACAGAATTATTTTTCAATTACTAAAGATTAATTTGGTTGCTAATCAGTTCCATTGATTAACTTTTTATGTAGCTTGGGGTGAGTTCCTGGCTTCTAGATTTTTATCGTTTATTAATATTAATTTTACATATACTAATTTAACTAGTTTAATTATAATTTATAAAATCTTAATCCTTGCATAAATAGTTATTGTCAAGAGTAGATAATTTATTTGATTAGTTATAAAGAGTCCAAGTGTTCTTGAAGACTGACCTTTGATTAGGGATCATCAACTAATGATCAAGAATAAAGACATAGTTAAGATAGCCTTCCAAATAAGGTACAAACACTTCAAATTTCTAGTAATGCCTTTTAAACTAACTAGTACCTTTGCGGCATTTATATGTTTAATGAATTGAGTATTTGAATATTTTTTAGATAAATTTATGGTAATATTTATTGATAATATATTCATATATTTAAGAAGTTATAAAGAATATGTGATATATTTAATGATCGCTTTGCAAACACTTACGGTACGCATGATTATTAGAATGGAATAAGGTGGAATAGAATTATTATTACAGGGAATAGAATAGAATGTAAATAGAATTAAAATTATTATTTATATATTTGACTGCTAGAATAGAATAATATAGAAATTAGTATTTTATTATTTGATTTGTAGAATAGTATGATAAATGATGTGAAAAGAATGATAATAGTAATGATGATGATGATAATAATAATAATAATAATAATAATAATAATAATAATAATAATATTGCGTCATGGATTCCCAGCCGCCAAGTGGTTAGCGTCCGAGCGGAAGCGTTCCAAGGTGAACGAAAAATGTGCAACACAAAGTAGAATGCGAAAGAGTGGGGCGGACGAGGACTCTTTATGCGATGTGTACGTGGAAAGCCCCTTGTGATTACAAATGGGAAAAACCATGGTAACGGACAGGCGTCCAGGAGATTCCACTATAACATAAGAAGAATACAATAGGGCTCTGGATTGTGCGATTTGTCACCACCGAGAGTTACAAGTATGAAGATCTTTTGCTTTCTTTCTTTTCTCCTTTCCTCTCTTAGGAAGTTGCTCTCAATATGAGCTCAGAAAACAGATTGCAGTATCCCCACTTTGTTACCTGAAGGGAGGTATTTATAGGGAAAAAAATTATACCGTTGGAGAAAGGATACGTAGCACTGGCGTGTCAGGGCGCCTGCCACAGCCCTGCTGGTGCAGCGTGTTAGGGACACCTGTCGCCTACTCTGTGGAGGCGGCGCCAGCTCTACAGGTACAACGCATCACGAATGCCAATCCTGCAGATACGGCGTATCAGGAGCCGTTGGATTTTCATGATGACGCATGCTTTCTTGGTTGTAGTGAATCATCTGAGTTGTCATGCTCGGACACTTTGGTTCCTTATGCGGAGACATCAAGGCTATCCTCGTCCGTTGAAAGCACTCTGGGTTTTTTCCTAGTCTTCGGATTCATTGGGCTAGGGTTCTCGGATGTTTCTCAGGTTCCTTTGATGACGTCAGCCCACTTGTGGCGTCCTCGTGCTCCCATAGGTTAAACGGGCATCTTAGACCTTTGTCACTACTTGGGCCACTAGGGCCAGCTTGTTTTCTTGGACCACGGGTGCGTCTTTAGCCTTCCTTTTGGGCCGCGTTTTATGGGCCCTAGAATTGGGACCCAACACTAGCCCCCTATGCCAAAGGGCTCGAGGTCCTCGACCATTTGGCATGACGCCGTTGCTTTCTAGGGAGACTGGCCCTTTTCCTCTAGCAGCCATTCCGCGTGTGCACCATGTTCTAGGGAGAACGTCGCTGAGGAAGTAAATCATGGTCGTCCACCTTTGGGTTTAGGCTTTTCGTGGCGTTGGTCTGAGAACGCGTGTGTCCTCGGAGGAATCGTGGCGCAAGGCCCGATAAAGAAGCGTCTCAGAGCCTCCTCGGAGTCGGACACCTTTCCTTCGCTGTCGTTTGGGCTTCTGCAGGGCATTAAATGCGCTGCTTGGTTGAGATGACATTGCCTTGGGAAGCCAAGAGCCCACGTCCACTCTTCGTGTATGGGTCGTTGACGCGTGGCAAGGCCATAATGAGGGCGCTTTGTTTCCCATTTGAACTTTCCTTTAAGTTTCTTTTTTCATTTCTTTTTCACTTCCGTTTCCTTCCTCCTTTTTCTCTTCTTTGTGCTTACTTAGCGTCTCTTGAGATCCCTTGTCGCAATTCTTTATTTTCTTCTCATCGTTAAGGTTTTTCCTTTCATTGCCCTGGCGTCAGGAGTAAAAGACATAGCTTCGTCCCTCACTCTCAAGGATCTTGATGAGATTCGGTCAAAGTATAACATCCCGGATTCTATTGGGATGGTAGTTCCAGGGGCCGCTGAGAGGGCCTGCAGTCTGCCTGACGGCTTCATCGCTGTTTACGAGGTTCACTTGAAAGGGGGACTTCGCTTTCTCATTCCCTTGGAGCTTTATCACTTGATGCGCGAGCTAGTCATTCCGTTTTCTAGGCTTCAGCCAAATGCCGTTAGGTATTTGGTCTCTCTTTGCGTGTTCGTACGCTGTCACAAGAAGGTCCTCGAGGTGGCCATGGTGAAGGTCATGTTTTGTTTCACCCATAATTTGGACTGGATCACCATGACTCCTCGTCCAGAGTTTTCCGTGATTAGCGGTGGTAACCTGAACTCCACGAAGATGTGGAAGGATAAGTTTTTCTTTTTAGGAGTCCGAGAGAATTAGGAGCTCTCGGCCGTTTGGGTAAATGTGGTGAGCAAACATTGCTTTGACACTACTGCTGAGGAGAGAGAGATTGCCAAGAAGGTCACGGACTTGGTGATGGCAAACCTTGGCAGCTTTAACGTGGGGAAGAAAAATATTTGGCTCTCCCCTGAGCAATTTGCCCAGGCCAAGTGGGTGACATCATCCCGGGACTCCGCCACTGCTGCAGCTTCGAAGAAGAAGAGACTATGAAAGAAGGAGGCTTCCCTCGTTATTTAGGAGCCGTCCGAGAGACCTCAGAAAAGCCCACGGACGGAAGCCTCGGATGATCCACTGGCTGTTATCGATCAGTCTTCATCGGGAGATGATACTGCCATTATTGCTCCCCTGGTCAGGAGGGTCAGGTTGGTGGCAAGGCCTCCCGCGGAGTTGAAGGTTGCGGGTCCTTCTGAGGACCTGACTGTTTTTGAGGTCTCAGAGGAGATTGGAGTTCACCAGGTCGAGGACACAGCCATGGCTGTAACTGCTCCTGCCTTGGAGGCCGCTGATGCTGAGGAGCCTCGCGGGATGTAATCCACTGGTGTTGTCCCCTCCGGGGAAATTTGTGAGACCCTTAGTGGGGGAGAGGCTGAGGCCGCGATCTCAAAGTTTCCAGAGGCTTCTGGGCCCTCGGAGGTTATAGGTTCCGCGGACGCTGCGAAACCCCCTACTCCTGAAGATCCTTTGACTGAGGCAGTCCATGACGTTCCTATGGCATCTGTGAGTGTGCTACAGGTGCCTAAGGTCCCAATGGAGCGTGACCCAAATTATGATCATCTGGTTTCTAAGGTATTTCCTCGCCGCTTTTCTTGCCTTATTCTCTGTTACTTGTGCCTTAATAAATTTGTCTTTTTTGCAGCTCCAGGATTTGGCCAGAAGTTTTAGTCAGATTGTCGAAGAGGTCACCCAGTCCCACTCGGAGAAGGAGTCGCTGAGGGATGACTGAGAGGAAGTCCAACGGCTGCAGGCGGAACTTGCTGAGGCAACCACAAAGAGTGCCTCTTTTGAGGAGACACTTGGGTGTTTGCAAACCCAGTATGGATTTCTTTGAGAGAGGAATCTCTAGTTGTAGGAGTTGTTGAGGACATCAGTGAAGGCTGCGGACATAGCGCCTTTACTGGAGACAAAGTATTGGGAGGGCATCCATCTGTGCCGCCTACTGATGCTGATAATATATCCGCGGTTCCCTGTCTCTGATCTCGATCCTCGAAATGCAAGTGACGCCCATGTCGAGGACATGTCCGGAACTGGAGGGCGACGATTTACTAGATCTCCACGCCTGAGACTTTTAGGGGATCCTCAACCTTCTGATCAGCCAGGGAGCTCGAGTCGCGCCGAGGCCTCCCCATCTCAAGAGGCTGGTCAGCCCGAGGACACTCCTCCGTAGGGTCCATCCGAGACTTAGCTTTTCCTTTCCCTTTCTTGTAGTTGTTTATCATATATAAATAAAGAAGGATATTCGAATTTATTGCAAGTGCCTTGTTTCCCGTTCTTGACTCTTGGAGGATGCTTGGCAAGTCATCTTGCATTCAACTACCGCCTTCCATTTTTTTTCACGATTTCATGGCCACTCGGATGTGTCTGAGTTTCTGGGATACGACCTCTTGGGTCACTCGGATGAATACAAGTTTTTTGGAACACAACCTCTTAGGTTGCTCGGACGAGTCCGAGTTTTTGGAATACGACCTCTTGGGTCGCTCGGATGAATCCGAGTTTTTTGAATACGACCTCTTGGGCTGCTCGGATAACTCTGAGTTTTTAGCATGCCATCCTCTTATCACTGGTAGTATCTCCTAAGGTGCGTAGCATTCCAAGTCCTGGGTACCAGCTTGCCTTCTTGGGTACGCAACTTGTTGGCCGCTCCCCGAAGGATGGCAGAAACAAAAAACGGCCCCTCCTAATTGAGGGAGAGCTTGTTCCTGCCGGTATTTTTTTCCGTGGCTTCCATGCTTCTTAGCACCAGGTCCACAACCTCGAACTATCGCGCCTTTACCTTCTTGTTGTAATAGCGGGCCACCCGTTGTTGGCAGGCTGCTATCCTAAGCCTTGCTTGATCGCAAACCTCCTTGAGCGCGTCGAGGCATTCGCGGAGTCTCTGGCTGTTATCGGTCGCACTGGAGCATCCAACTCGAGGGCTCGTGAGGCATACTTCTATTGGAATGACAGCTTCGACCACTTAACAGAGGCTAAAAGGGGTTTCCCTTGTGGACTCTCTAGGCATTGTCCTATATGACTAGATGACCGATGACAGCTCATGCACCCATGAGCCCTCAGAACACTCTATCTTGGTTTTGAGACCGTATAAGATCGTACAGTTCATTACCTCCACTTGTCTGTTGGCCTGCGGGTATGCAACTGACATGTGTGCTAGGTTGATCTTCAGGCTGGTGTAGTACTTAGTGAATCGTTTCTTAGTAAATTGCGTCCCGTTATCGGTCACGTTGCATTCTGGGATCCCAAACCTGCACACAATGTTCTGCCAGAGGAACTCTGTGGTGTTTTCTTTCATTATCCTTGCCAGAGGCACTGTCTCCACCCATTTGGTGAAGTAGTCTATCCCAACGATCAAAAACTTTCTCTTTTCGGGAGCGAGCGGGAACGGTCCGAGGATATCGAGCCCCCACTGGGCAAACGGCCACAGAGACTGGACTACCTAGAGATCTGTTTGGGGGCGATGGCTCATGTTGCTATGGAGTTGGAAGTTCTCACACTTGCGCACAAAGTCCATGGCATCATACCTTATCGTCGGCCAGTAGTATCATTGTCACATGAGTTTAAAGGCAAGGTTCTTCCCCCCGATGTGGGATCCACATATTTCGAGATGTACCTCCTGGAGGGCGTACTTGGCTTCCTCTGGGGTAAGACACCTTAGGTAAGGGGCTAAGAAGCCCCGTCGATACAGCTGGCCGTCCACGATCGCGTACCATCCCACCATCTTTTTCACCTTCTTGGCTTCATTTGGATCTTCGAGCAATGTGCCATCGGATAAGTACCTTAGATAAGCAGTCATCCAGGTGCTCCCACTCATCACTTGCATTATCTCTCGTTCGGGGTCTTCGATGCTGGATTGGCTTAGGACTTCACGCATCCCTTGAGCATACTGTTTTGGATGCCCAGAAGTCGCGGCCCATGCAAGCGTGTCAGCCTTGGCGTTTTCCTCCCTCGGGATGTGGATAAACTCGGCTACCTTTAAGTCCAAGATCAAGCTTCTAACTTTGGAGAGGTACTTGGACAGCTGTGAGTTGTTGACGTCAAAGCTTCCGCAGACCTGATTGACGACAAACTCAGAGTCACTGTAGACGACCAAATCTCTAGCCGAGCACTCCTTGGCCAGTTGAAGCCAAGCCAGCAAGGCCTTGTACTTCGTGACGTTGTTCGTGGCTGAGAACCCTAGGGTTAGTGAATACTTTATCTCTATCCCCTCGGGCGTGCGCAAGACAACACCCGCTCCGCAGCCATCTTTCATCGAGGAGCCTTCCACATGTACGGTCCAAGTTAACGCCTTGCTGAACTCGTCTGCGTCAGCTTAGTTCTCATCTCCGCTGGGCAGTGCCGTTATCTCGACAAGGAAGTCCGCGAGAGCTTGTCCCTTCAAGGCTGGCCTCGGATGAAACTCTATATCGAATTCTCCTAATTTGATGGCCCACTTGATCAGTCGTCTGGACATCCCAGGCTTCTGCAAGATGGCCCTCAATGGCTGGTCGGTCAAGACCACTATCCTTCTTTCTGCATCCGCGAGAGTTTTACTCACATAATACACAGGTTGTTGCTTCCCGTGCTGTTCTCACACCAGTGTCGAGCTTAACGCTGTGTCAAACACGGAGAGGTATAGGTATAGCTTATCGCCTAGCTGGGGAGAAGCTAAAAGAGGGGGGCTCGAGAGGTAGCTCTTGAGTCCTTGAAATGCATCTTCACAGTCGTCACTCCATCGGAAGTCTTAGGTCTTTGTCCCTCTCAGGGCCTTGAAGAACGGCATGTGCTTCTCAGTAAATTTTGCCATGAAACGGGAGAGGGTGGCCACTCGCCCCGTGAGCTACTGGACTTCCTTTACTGTCCTCGGTGATCGCATGTCCACGATTGTCTGTATCTTTTCTGGGTTTGCCTCGATCCCCCGATACGACACGATGTAACCTAGGAAGTTTCCCAATGCCACACCGAATGTGTATTTGCTCGGATTAAGCTTCATCCCGTGCGCCCTGAGCACGTGGAAGGTCTCGACCAAGTCACTAACATGGTCTCCGCTTGCCCTGCTCTTAACGAGCATGTCGTCAATGGATACTTCCATGTTCCTGCCTATCTAGGCCTCAAACATCTTGTTCACAAGTCGCTGATAAGTCGTGCCCGCATTCTTGAGGTCAAAAGGCATCACCTTGTAGCAGTATGTCCATTGGTCTGTCATGAATGACGTATGCTCCTTATCCTTGGAGCTCATCTTGATCTAATTATACCCTGAGTACGCATCCATGAAGCTTAAAAGCTCGTGGCCGGACATCGAGTCCACAAGTTGGTCAATTCTGGGAAGTGGGAAGCTGTCATTTGGGCACGCCTTGTTGAGGTTGGTGAAGTCCACGCACATCCTCTACTTTCCGTTATTCTTTCTTACCATGACAACGTTCGCCAGCTAGTCCGATTACTGCACTTCTTGGACGAATCTGGCGTCCAGGAGTTTCTTAACCTCTTTGCGGATGGCCACTAACTTTTCCATGGAGTAGTTCTTACGCTTTTGTCTGACTAGCTTGTGACGAGGATCGATGCCCAGCTTATGGACAATAATTTCAGAGGAGATTCCGGGTATGTCACTAGGAGACCGGGTGAACACATCCGAGTTCTCTCGTAGGAAGCTAGTCAGCTGGTCCCTGACGGTCTCTGGGAGTGAGCCCCCTATGTGGACGTATTTTTTTGAATCCGCCAGATCTAGCGGGACCTAGACGGTTGGCTCTCCAGGCTGCGCATGCTGCAGCGTGGCCTCGTCCCTGAGGTCGAGGTCTTCCATTGGTTGTGGAAGTGTTACTTGCATGGTTTGTGCTAGATAACACATTCGCCCCGTGGATTGATCCCTGAGGACTTTGCGTACACCACACGGGGTGGAAACTTCATCTTGAGATGTGGAATGGAGGTCACCACACCGAATACGGCCACACAAGGTCGTCCAAGAATAGCATTATAGACCGAGGGCAAGTCTACAACCAGGAAGGTGAGGACCTTGGTCGCAGTTCTCGGATGTGTCCCTAGGGTCACTTCCAACTGGATGATACCCTGAACAAGCACTGGCTCATTGTCCAGCCCATAGAGTGGCCTTCTGGTGCTCTCATCTGATTCTTCTTAAGTCCCGATTTGAAATAAGTATCAAGGTACAGCAAATTTTTGGAGCTTCCATTATCAACAAATACTCGTTTCATCTAGTAGTCATTTGCTCCATCAGAAACGAGTGCGGTTACAACTAGGGGGTCAGAGTGAGAAGTTACTTGATTCAAGTCCCTATTACTAAAGCAAATTACATCATCTTCACTACTAAGTTTCATCCTCGACTTTTTTGCTGCTGCGGGCTCGCGCCCATCTCCCCTAGCCGCTCGGCTTTAGATCATGTTTATAACCCCTGCGTCCACTCTGCTCCTGGGGGTTTAGCTCCACCGTCGTTTGTTATTCCGGAAGCTTATCCGGGTCTTTGCAGGAAACAGCTAAGGTATCCTCGCCTGATCTGCTCTTCTATTTCCTTCTGCATGGGTCCTGCAGTCCTCCATGCTATGGCCTCCGGAGCGGTGGTAGTCACAATACTTCATCTTGTCCCCACCCTCTAGGTTCTTTAGCGGCTTGGGTTACTTAAGAAACTTTTCCTGCCGGATCTACATCAGGACGTTGGTGCTGCTGTCATTCAGGGGCGTGAAGTGCACAAGCCATGGCTCCCTTCGATCGCTTTGCTAAATCTTGTGCGATTTCTTTGCTGTTTGAGGACCCTGATAGTCCCCAGCCTTTCTCTTACCTTTCGCCGCCTTGTGAGGAGGGTGCTCATCCTTCTCTGGCCACTTGGCGTCATTGGCCTCCTTGGTCGCGATGTACGCTCTGGCCACGGCCTCAGCCTCCACAAAAGTTTGGTGACCCATTTGGATGAGGTGCTAGAAAAAGGTACCTCCTTCAAGAGCAGAGAGGAAAGTGTTTAGCTTCACCTCATTGGTTAACTTTGGGATTTGCCTGGACTCTGCTACAAATCGGGCTAGAAATCCCCTCAAACTCTCCCTGGCACCCTGCTTGATCTGAGTGAGGTGCCAGGGCTTCTTCATCACCCTTCTGCTGGAGGCAAACTGAGATAGGAAGGCTGTCACCAGATCGTTGAAGTCACGGATGGAGTCTGCGGACATCCTGTAGAACCACACCCTTGCATCCCCTTTTAGAGTCAAAGGGAAGCACTGGTACATGGTGGTCTCGTCCAGGCCCCGGGAGGCTCAGATGCTCCTAAAAGTGGTTAAGGTGATCCATGGGATCAGCGCTGTCATCGTACATCTCTAGATTTAGCATCTTGAATTTTGGAGAGAGCGTCCTCGTCCTAATCTCTGTGGAAAATGGGGATTGTTGCGCATTAGCCCTCCACCATTGCTCTCTCCGAGCACACGGTTCCACCTTGTTTCCAGCATTTCCTCCACTCGAAGTGGGGTGGTTGCCTTATTTTCATTGAGTTTGTGTCTCAACTCATAAGGCTCTTGGACTGCGCAGCGCTCAGGAGCCGTGCGAGCTCCTTGCGGGGGAGCATCCCGCGGAACCACCACTTAGTGGCTGTGCTCGCAGCGGTTATGTTGGGCTCTAGAGTGATGCCTCTCTGGGATTCCTTCTCGGATCCGAGGATCCGGGTGGCCCTCCATCCTTTGCGGGGGCTCTGTTGTTGGAGGCCACTTGGCTCCTTGGGTTTTCATGTCGACTAGGCGGCCTTTTGCGGCGCTGCCCTTCTCTGTCCCTGCCCTGGGACACTCCAGCCTGTGAGGCCCTGGAGAGAGCTCATCTCATTTTCTCATCGATTTTAGAGCAGAGCATGTTTAAGGCTTTGGACATGCCTTCCATCCTGGCCGCCATGCCCCTAACTACTAGGTCAGGGTGGTTGTCAGCCCCCACGCAGGGGTCGGGGGCCGCTATTGCGTGAGGACACTTCCCTGGCAGGTGCACTCGCCTGGGCCATTGTGTTTACCATTCTGGTATTTGGAGTTAAAATAATTGCGATGTTTATGTATTTCTTGCTAAGATGTGAAAAGCTGACTTTCAGTCGGTTCCCACAGATAGCGCCAATGTTACGTCCTCGATTCCCAGCCGCCAAGTGGTTAGCGTCTGAGGGGAATTAAGCGTTCCAAGGTGGACGAAAAATACGCAACATAAAGTAGAATGCGAAAGAGTGGGAGGGACGAGGACTCTTTATGCGATGTGTTTTACGTGGAAAGCCCCTTTGTGATTACAAAAGGAAAAAACCACGGTCATGGACGGGCATCCAGGAGATTTCACTATAATAGAAGAAGAATACAATTAGGCTATGGATGGTGCGATTTGTCACCACCGAGAGTTACAAGTACTAAGATCTTTTGCTTTCTTTCTTTTCTCCTTTCCTCTCTCAGGAAGTTCCTCTCAATATGAGCTCAGAAAACATATTGCAGAATCTCCCCTTTGTTGCGTGAAGGGAGGTATTTATAGGGAAAAAAATTATACCGTTGGGGAAAGAACACGTGGCAGTGGCATGTCAGGCGTGCCTGCCACAACCCTGCTGGTGCGGCGTGTCAGGGACACCTGTTGCTATGCTCTGCAGGTACGACGCATCAGGAATGACAGTCCTGCAGATACGACGTATCAGGAGCCGTTGGATTTTCATGATGACGCGTGCTTTCTTGGTTGTAGTGAATTATCTGAGTTGGCATGCTCGGATACTTTGATTCCTTATGCGGAGATGTCAAGGCTGTCATCGTCCGTTGAAAGCACTCTTGGTCTTTTCCTAGTCCTCGGATTCATTGGGCTAGGGTTCTCGAACGTTTCTCGGGTTCCTTTGATGACGTCAGCCCACTTGTGGCGTCCTCGTGCTCCCATAGGTTAAACGGGCCTCTTGGACCTTT
>JAOVVI020016054.1:0-11000 GCA_028571085.2 Nepenthes alata
TGATCCAATAGCCTACAAAAAAAATAGGCCCACTACAATAATCTCATGATCAAACTTTAATTCACTCAATCTAAATACTAAGGTTCAGAGAAAAATTTAGGCCCAATAAGCCCAACCCAAAAATAAATTCACTAGATAAATTAATTATCTAAGCTAATTTATTCTAATTATTTACATAAATACTACAAAAAATATATACAAATAATTATAATTAAATTTAAAAATATTTGAAATGTTACACCTTAGGTATTCAAATAAAACAACAATAATTTAATATTGGTAATGAGATTTTACTTGATTTAAGATTGACAGACTATCTAACAATTATAACTATTTTACGAATGACAAAATAATATAATTCATGCTTCAATTAGAAGCTATTAAAAATGTTATGTTAAACAAAATATGTATATGATATATTTTGACCGATGAATTATTAATTTAAGAATTTGGAATATAAAATCAAGAATTTTTAAGATTAAATAGCAATCCAATCAAATGTTGCGGACACATTTTGGACTATTTTGGAATACCCTCTTTTAAAGTGTCATTTTATTGACTATTTATATATCTATATAATTAATAAATTGATGAATAAAATATTATGTTAAAATAAGAATTTGGATAATAATCTTATAAATTATTGTATATGTATATATCAATATAAAAAATGAATTAATAGATAAAATATAACATTAAAATATATATATTTGTATGTACATACATTAATTCATAATTAACGACCATTTTAAATATCGAATAACTAATGTAGGTGGCATATACAACTATGTACTTCCTGTGGGAGGCAACTGAGTGTGATTTATTTATCGTTTTAAACATTAACTAGATTTATTTATTGTTCAAAATAATTAAAAATATTATTATTATATTATAAAATATTAAAATTAGAATAACATATTAAATATTATTTAAATAATTTTTCAACACTTTTAAAATAATTTTAATTATCTAAAAAATAAAAAAATTATTATTTAAAATGATCATAATAATAATAGTTATAGATATGCACTAGAAATTTTGCAAGAATCCTCTTACGGTGATGACTTGGACTCGACATTTCAATTTCATTTTCAATTTTGGTTTTGGATAAGCGGCTTAAGACAGTTGATTCCAGAGCATGATAGTATGGATGATTCTCTCCAGAGTACGTTCCCCTCTTTCTCCCACTCTCCCGCCTATTCCACCTGCTCTGGATACTATGGAAGTGGTCTCCTTGCTCCATCAATCCAACGGTCTCGTATCAGTGAACCTCACATTCGCATCGAATTCGAATCTGTTCGTACCATCTCTTAGTAAATCATTGCGTTTTGGTGACTCGTTTCGGCGAAAACATTATCGAATTTCGGCGGTAAAGAAGCAACTGCCTCCAAAAGAATATCAGAAAACAGGTGATGATCGGAGCTCGCACGTTGCTAATTGATTATTCTTATGTGGAATTAATCTATATACTCGGTTATTTTTGGCGGAAGTTAGATGCTGTTGATAATAAAGATAAGCTATCAAGAAGCGAAGACGCTGAAATCGAGAGTGTTGATTCGGGATGGTTGCCGGTCTTTCCCCATGTCTTGACTGCTTCGATGTCCAATTTTCTATTTGGCTATCACATAGGGTATCTCTCTCCCACTTCGTTGTTGGATTATTTCTAATATGCCCTTCTATTCCATTTTAGTTAAAAGAAACTTCTGTAATTGATAGTTTAGGTTTTGTAATTTTTTGTATAGTGTGTGTATGTTACTGGACACAATAATTTGAAGACTATGGTTATTAAACTGCAATTGTAGTTAACAAAAAAATGATGGAATATGACTTTTTTGTGTATCTCCTACAGCTTAAAACCTTTTGCAATTATCTTCCATTTTTGTCACTGTTTCTGGCCATCACAATCTTCTGAAGATTAGCAATTGAGCATCCTAGTCTGGACATCTCTACCCCCTTGTTTCCTTCATATTCACTGGAGACGTATCACTGTTTTTTTAAGATGAAGTTGGAGCTTTGCTTTCTTCACGTTGAAAGCATAAAAAACCACAAAAAAAAACAAAAAAAAACCCATTGCGCTTTAGGTGTGGACAACAAATAGAGTAACCTAAAGACATATATCAAAAATTCAGCCACGAATTGCTAGTTTCAAGATACACACACATATATATACACACACACATATATATACATACATACATACATACATACATATATAATGGTAATTATACAAATAATATAAATTAAAAGATATCAATAATTTAATTTAAGAAAGATATTATGTATATATATATATATATATCTTAATAGATATGAATAATCTAAATTAGTTGATATCAAATAATATCCCAATATTCCCTTTCAAACTCAATGTGGCGTCGATGATACCAACTTGAGTTTGAAACTAAATCAAGATGACAACTAAGCGGATGAGCAACAACGGTCTACTTTTATTGCATCAAGGAAGAAGATAATCATCTAATAAGTAGAAAAAGCCACTAGTGGACTATTGATTAGTAGGACCTATCTAATAAGTATCAAAGTAAACTTGGAGCTTTAATGAAGAGTGAGAGGAAAAATATAGGCCATGGAGCATGATTGCCTTCATGTAATGGATAATACGAAGAATAGTTGCATAGTGAATAGAACATGAAGCCGATATAAACTAAATCACAAGATGCATAGTATAGGTAATGTCAGGCTCGACAACAGTGAGGCATATGAGACTCCTAATTAGGTGGCAATAAAAAGTAGCTTTAGAAAGGGGCTAGCCATCGGTAGCAAAAAGTTTAATGTTATACTCAAAAGAACTATTAACTGTTTTACAATCAATAAGTTTGGCACAAGAAATGAGATCAAAAACATACTTGGCTTGTGTTAAATGGTAGCCATCAAAGGTGGGAGAAATCTCAAATTTGAAAAAATAGCCAAGGAAACCGAGTTTCTTCATTTCAAAGTGCTAACTCAAAGGGCGTTTAAGTTCAAGAATGCCCAAACTATCATCACCAGTAATGATCATGTCATTAATATAAAATAGTAGAATAGTAATACTGATATCAATATGGCAAGTAAAAAAAGTAGAGTCATAAGGAATAGAGGCAAACCTAAATTGTGAAACAATAGAGTTGAACTTATCAAACCAAGCAAAGGGAGCCTACTTAAAATTGTATAATACTCGTCGAAGACAACATAACAGTCTAGGAGAATGAGGATAACCAAGAGGAGGTTTCATGTAGATCTCCTTAGTTAAGTCTCAATGCAGAAATACATTTTTCATATCTATTTGAAACAAAGGCTATTGGTGTGTAGTGATTATAGCCAAACGAGATCGAATAGAAGTGATGCGAATAATAGGAGCGAATGTCTCTTTATAATTAATGCCATACTCTTGGATAAAGCCCTTAGCCACTAGTCGTGCTTTGTATTATATTTCCAAATCATCAGAATTTATTTTCTGTTTATATACTTATTTGCTTCCAACTATAATCTTATCAGGTGAAAGAGTAACCAAATCTCAAGAGTGAGTCTTGTGAAGAGCATTAAACTCTTCGAACATAGCATAGTGCTAGAGAGGGTTAGAGCATATTTTGTGATAATTTTGTGTCTCATGAAGAGTCATAAGAGTCGAAAACAGTGACTGTCATGAAGATGTGTAAAAGGAGCATGTACTCGATTGGAGCGATGAATATCTATATTGGATGAGCACTCTGAGGACGTGGTTGTGATGTTAAGGGCATTGAACGATCTAGACTCATTAGGAGCGGTGAAGCTTATAGGACTTGAGAAATCTTGAAAGGGATCGATGGTTGAGTTAGTGAAAATCCGAGAGGAAGAAAAAGTGTCTGAATGGGAGGAAGAAATATTAGTGAAGTTTTTGTGTTCCTAGAATTGAACGTTTCTAGAACTATGAAGACACTTGATTATAGGACCGTATCACCAATAGCATTTATGTTTAATACCATATCCAAGAAAGTAGCAAAGTTGAGAGTAAGGTTCAAGTTTAGTACGCTAATGAGGATTTATGTTTAGTACGCTAATGAGGATAGAGTAAAACGAAACAAGCATAGCTAAAAACTTTGAGAAGGGAATAATTGGGTAATTTTTTTTATAAAAACTCCCATATGGAATTGGTTTGAAATAGTATAAGATCAAACTTCATTAATAGGGTAAACGGCTATAAGAGTATGTTCATCCCAAAGGGACTCAAGAAGAAAAGAAGTGAGGAGGAAGGTACAAACAATGTCAAGAATGTAATAATTTTTACGTTCAGCACGTCCATTTTATTGGGAAGTGTAAGGACATGAGTGATGAGATACAGTGCCTTTTTGTTAAAATTCATCTAGAAAAGAGGAAAAAGAGGTAGAGACATATTCCAAAGTATTATTGGAACGGGTGATTTTAGTTTTTATCGTTCGTCAAAAATTATGAAAAGCTTCGAGTAGCTCAGGTCGATTATGTAGAAGATAAATTTATGTATAGCAAGAGTAATTGTTAACGAAGCTGCGAGATTCACCTTTAGTGGGAACATGAGTGAAACCTTAAATACCATAATGAACCAAATCAAAGGTGCCGAAGACAAAAAGTCACTTTTATTAAAAGATAAGGTTGGTTGTTTGCATAAATAATGAGATATACAATCAAAAGAGTCAAAAGTAACTATTTCTAAGTAACTATTGGAAGCTAAGGATTGAACATGAGATAATGAATAATGACCTAGTCGACTATTATGAAAATCAGAAAAGATAGCAGCAGTAAATGAACGTGAAAGATTAGGAGATGTAAGCTCTAATGGGCCAATTTTATGCCCGGTCATTATGAGCTTATCCGTCTTCTGATTCCGCACATCACAACCCTTGTGATAAAATAGTAAACTAAGGCCACATTCAACAAGTTGATCAACATATACAAGATTTAAAGGTAAGTTTGGAATATAATAAATATTTGAAATATAAAAGTTGGGAGTAGATACATGACCAATATGATCAACGGGCATATGAAAACCATCAGTAGTATGGATAACAGTAATGTTAGTTGAAGCGGTCTTATACTACATTAACAAAGAATTAGACACTATGTGATTGCAGCAAGCGGAGTTGGTAAACCAAGATAAATATATGCCTAAAGAGACAATTAGTACAATAGAGATATGAGACAGAATTTGGTTGATAATTGCCTTCAAGATCAACTATATTGTAGAGGGCTAGGTAGATCAACCAAATATATAGATGTGATAGCCATGGGAAGAGGTTAACCTATCATGGAAGTCATCAAAAATCCTGTCAAAAAAGTTATCGAAAGGCTACCAGAATACACTGGAAGGGCACCGAAAAAGTTGCTGGAAATGCACCAAAAAGTTGGAAGTCACTGGAGGATGTTGGAAGTCGTTGGAGGGTTGTCAGAAAATTCGCAGTAAGACGTTGGAAAGTTGCCTAAAAGGTCGCTAGAGGTCGGCAGTGGTTGATGGCCGGTGACGGTGGGCAAAAACTGGCGGCGATAGGCTGAAGAATCTTGGTGAATCCTGGTTATCTAGAGAAGAGGCCCAAGACACAAGTGAGGAGTTAGGGTAGGGCCGACAAAGTTGGGTTGCAGTAGTTCTCTAATTAGGATTAGAGTTGGAATAAAATGACAAGTTTAGATACTTGTATGCGGTTAAATGTATCGTTTAGAGTCCACAGAAATGATGTGTTTTGTTAGCCGAGATCATTGAAACGTTGCGTTTTTTACTTCAAGGGGAAAAATGGAGAACACGCAAAATGTTGCGCTTGACATGTAAAGCGGCTCAAAACTCGTCATTTGAGTCATCTTCAATTGAAGATGAGTTTTGGGAAACAATGATAAAAATCCGGTAGGATTGCAACGATTGGTGAACGATCTCCTCAAAACAACAATGGATCTGGTAAATCCAGTACTAGTAAGGACGGACAGTTGTCCGTGCTGAATAGAATTGTTGGATTTGGTATAACAACGATGGATTTCCTTATAATGTCGTTGGTAGGCTTGCAATGATTTTGCAACTACTGGTGAATTGTCAGTTCTCTAAAACACGTTGATGGATCTAATGGTGACAATGAAGCCCTCCAAGTCGGCTTGGTTGGAGACTTAGTCAGTGAAAATGAATAGAGATGGTATTCTGTTGGTGATGATGAAGAAAAGAGACGGTAGAAAATTAGGTGAGTAATAAAGATTTGAGTACGTTTAATAAGCTTGTCTTTGATACCATATATAAATATAAAGAGAGTAGAAAAATAAAAAGACAGAAAATGAATGATCTCTATATTTTTATATGTCTATAATTGTACAATAGGATATTATTTTATAGGCAAAAAAAAAGTCTAAATTAGAAAAATCATAATAATTGTAATTATACAAATAACCTAAATTAAAAATATTAATCCTCTAATTAAGGAAGGATATTATATTTATTTTGATATGTATAAATAACCTAAATTAGAGAATATCAAATAATATCCCAAGAAAAAGGAATAAATTGCATGAACTAGTAGCTTTTATTAAAAATTTTCTTGTTACCTGCAGGACATCTCGATAATGCAAGGATGCTGAACATATTGCATAACTGTTTGTTTATTTGCCTTTGTGTGATACCTTCAACATGTATGGGATGCTTTGTTGAAATGTGTGCTTATGCAGAGTCATGAATGGTCCAATCATATCAATAGCACGTGAGCTTGGTTTTGAGGGAAATTCAATTCTCGAGGGACTTGTGGTCAGCATATTCATAGTTGGTGCCTTTATTGGAAGTCTTATTTCTGGTTCCTTGGTTGATAAATTTGGTTGCCGGCAGACACTTCAGCTTGTCACAATACCACTAATTGCTGGAGCAATTTTAAGGTTTAGTTTGCCCCTCAACTGTTGATTTGATTTCTGCCAAAAATAGTGTCCTTTATCTTTAAAGCTTGGTTGAAAATTGTGTGAAAGCCTTTAGTTCTTTTGGGTTGCATTCAGCTGTTTCATCAAGGTCTCGTCCTCAACCTCAACTCTCCTGTTTGTTCTGTTTGTTGCGTGAACTCCACCTCAGCCTGACATGTCAGTAGAACATTGCATGGGTATGTCAGAGCACTAGAACGTACAATGGCAAATATGTCCTTGAGTTCATCTAGCATATTAAACGAACATAATTTGAAGACATGAAAATCTGCAAGGCCTGGATTCAGTTTGCCTAGAACTATTTATGCAGGTTTGAACCTTCGAAAATCCTTCTGCTTCTCTTTTGTGCAGGATTGGGCACTTTGAATTTCATAGTTAAGAGAAAATGAACTCAGGCTTATAGATAATGGTGTCATCCATTAGAAAGCAAAATTGCATATGACTAAATTGGAAAACAGTTGTAAGTTTTTGTTGACAAGGACCAATAATGAGCATATAGGGTTAGCCCTGATACAATTGCAGGGTCTCTAAATCACAGGTTCAAATCATGGTACAACCTCTATGTAATGTGGGGATGAGACTTCTTAGATCCGTCCTCACCAATCCCCATGACATGTTAGTCCATGCACTAGGCCACCCTTTTGCCTTTTTTATGAATAATGATGTTCTTTGACATTAACTGAAGTGTAAATGTATGTCTTTTGTTCCTGGTAAGCTACAGGGTTAAACAAATATTCATGTGAATGCTAGTTCTTGACCGTGCTGTTCTCAACTCTTTCTATTTTATGGGAATGATGTCTAAGGCTCTATATAGATTGAACGCTAAAATGTCGAATGCTGCAAAAAATTGCATTTGTCAAGAGTAGCGTGGCTCGTACTAGTAATGACAGATTTTCATCCTTATCCTGATTGGATATGAAAGTACGCTGTAGGAAAAAAGCTAATCTATTGTAATTTGTTAGTGATCATAAGAATAACTATGTCTGGCTTATTGTAACTGATTGATCTATTGTTAGATTACTTTGGCCTATATAGAGAATCTATTGAGTGTTGAGTCTATTGCCATCATAGAAACTATACATCGAAGAATGTTCCACCCCTGTCCTATCGATGCCTCTTTACTGCATTGTTCATTTCATCTTCTTGTTTTTATCTGCAGTTGTTCTACAGAACTATTGTTTCTAGACCACCCTGTATCTTGTGTGGAGAAGCATAGACTGCCATGTGATGATCTTATGGCATTGTGCATTTGCAGTTATTTGTGATTCCCTAAATCTTTTCGTTTCATAAGTGACCATCCATTTCTTTCTCATATGCACTTAAACTTCATTTTTTTTCTTTGTAGAGCCCTGTTAATATTGGCCTACTTTTCACTGAAATAGTGTGGTTGCTTTTTATAAATGGACGCCGATTGGGGATTTACTGGTTTTTGTTCAGTGTGGGACGAATTATCCAACTCAGAACTGCTAGGAAATGTGCATTTTCTTTTTCCTTATTTTTTTCTTCTTTTTGTCAATTGATTTTTTTTTGGGAGAGGAGAGCAAGGCTATTGGATGATAATTAGTTTTGGTCTTGGAGATTCAGGGCCATGCCCAAATATTGTGTAGCCTGTTGGTGCATTAGGATCCCCACATCCTCACTTGCATGCCTAGATACCCCGAAACATGTGATTTTATGAAAAAAAAAAGAAAAAGAAAAAGAAACGTTATTTAGAGATGTATGGTTGATACAAATAAATTTGTTGAGGTGTCCCTTGCTTGGTATGCAGTGCATATTATTGGTGATGGTCTAATGTCCACTTATTTAGACGGTAAATTTTATTCGTTTGAAGGATTTTCTTAACAGTTCATCGCTGATGCATTTCAGTGTTGTGGCAGTGGACAAGCCCATTCAGTGGATGAAGTTCTTTGGGGAAGATTTCTTGTAGGCCTTGGTATTGGGGTGAACACAGTTCTTGTTCCAATTTATATTTCTGAGGTAATTTACTATGGAAAGAAGGCATTATTAATAAATTTCATATGTTTCTACTAATTATACTATAAATGTTGATGTACAAGTGCTGCCTAGTCTTCTAATTTGTTGTCATGTCTAGCTTCATTTTTCACCGTGTTCTCATCTTTTTTGCTTGTCACACTAATAGACTGTGATTCTATAGTCTGCATCACTGATTCCATTAGGATGGATAATAAAAGGTAGATATAGTGTATCACACACACCCATTGAAGATTGAATGGAGGTCTAATTCGAAATTATTGTGTGTGGCATACTGTTTTCTGATGATTGGAAAAACTATACTATTTTCCGCCTTTTTTCAATTGCAAGGAGATGTGAATGTGGGATTAAGGAATCTTACAGCTTGCTCTTGGTTTTTTCTTTTCTTTCTTATTTTGGTAGGGGTAGTTTGTCTATTTTTCTAGCAAGATAACAAAAATAGGTAAAGATTCTTCGGACAACTCAAATAAAGCGCTTGAGAGATTGGCTATGTCTACAATGGATGAAAGACGGTATTGATTTCAAAAAGGTTGAAAGATGATTGATGCAATCACTATTGACTCAACAATTTTGTATAGTTTGTTTTTGGCCAGAGTTAAGGAATAGGGTTGTAAAAATTTTGTGTGGTGAGTATTAGTTAGTTCATTTTTACATTATACACACACAAAAAAAAAAAAGAGTTTATTTTTGAAGTTTATTCCTCCTCTTTTTTCAGTGAGTAGAATTAAAGGTGTTTGTGAAGGTAATGAAGCATGTAAGTAGGAAAATATTCTAGTGCTTTTCTATTTACTGCATTTTTTTGTCTTATACTCCTATCACTAGTACTCCTGATGCATCAGTTAGAAAACAATTGTGTTGTAGGTTGCTCCAACAAAATATAGGGGTTCACTGGGAACTGTGTGTCAACTTGGCACATGCCTTGGGATCATTGCCTCATTGTTTATAGGAATTCCGGCAGAAAGTGATACTCATTGGTGAGGCTTTTATCCTTTGTCTTCAGTTTTTGTTAATGATGCTTGGGCAGTGATTAGATTCCAGGATTGAGACAGTTTCCCTTTTGCAGATTATGATTGCAAGTTGTCCATTAAGTTTGACCTTAGGTCATACACTAGAGAATTTCCTCTAGTAAAACTTGGATTATGATTTACCACAATGGTTGCCTCTTTGATTGTACTTTTTGATTCACTTAGCTTGTGATGAGCATTCTGCTCACTTTAAATGCCCTCTTTCAACTTTATTTCTTCTTTCCATCCCATAGCTGAGGTATTGAAATACTTAGGGAAGTTGTTTGCTGCTTTATGAATGATAATCCTTAGTGCAAATGCACCCATGATTATCTGTGGTGGCAGCGACCATGCAACGATTTTTGTCCCGCTAGTGTGAAGCTTATTGAAAGAGGAGGGGATATGATGTTCATAGGTTACAACTTACACTCAATCAATTGAATGACATTTTTACTTGATCCCCTCGTTCCCCTTTACTTATATTCATGTGAAGCCTCACTTGGCTCTCTTAATTCTCACTTTATGTATGTTTCCCTACTATCAAGCATCAATTCAATTTGCAGTTAATATCACTCTTGGAATTGGCCCTCTGAAAACCCTATGCTTGTTTGAATTTGTCATGTACCTAAAAACATCAGCCAACTATGCCTTCCTCAATATGATCCTGAAATATGCAGTGTTTTTGGTGTTTTCATCAATGTTTTGTGGACATTCATATCAATGATTATGTTAAGCATCTTATGTTACTGTCAGCAATCAATGATTTTACTGATGTAACTGTCAATTTACAGCACAGAAGATGTCGGTATTACCATATGAAGAAGAAAAACCATTAGCCTATTGATATCTTTCATAAATTTGAAAGGAATCTGAATCATGAATTATGCATCAACTACATGAGTGTTTTGAGGAAGGAGAAAGAAAAGCCCTATGAGAAGTGTGTAATTTAAGTTAGATTCAATTTCCTCATCTCTGAAGATTGTTGCCTCTTAAAAGAGAAAAGGGTTATAGCAGGCTTACTTCAAATTATGTTTTAATGGAGAAGAGAAGACTGATGTAACCTGGTCCATGTTTTGTCATCTTATTATCACGATAATTCCACCTATGTGCTTTCACGTTGCT
>JAOVVI020016055.1:0-11000 GCA_028571085.2 Nepenthes alata
AGGAGGTGCCTATATTAATTTTTACTTTACATGCTAAGCATTTGATGAAAAGTGGTTGTAAAGCTTACCTGGCATATGCCTGCACCATTGGGAGTTATAGTGTGTCGGGTAAGGACATCCTAATTGTTTGTGATTTTGAAGATGTATTTTCGGAGGAGTTACCTAGATTTCCTCCACACCGGGAGATTGAGTTTAAAATTGCTATTGTTCTCAGTGTTAGTTCGATTTCTAAGGCCCCTTATCATATGGATCCGGTTGAATTGAAGGAGTTAAATTTGCAATTGCAGGAACTGTTAAGCAAGGGCTTTATTAGACTAAGTGTATCTCCTTGGAGAGCACCAGTATTGTTTGTAAGGTAGAAAGATGGGTCTTTGCGGCTATATGTTGACTATCGTGAGTTGAATAAATCACGGTTAAGAATAAGTGTCATCTACCACGTATTGATGATTTATTTGATCAATTGCAAGGATCTCGGGTGCTCTCGAAGATCGATCTGAGGTCTGGCTATTATCACTTGAGGATTAAGCTAGACGATGTGGCTAAGACTGCTTGTCGGACACGTTATAACCACTATGAGTTCCTTGTTATGCCTTTTGGCCTTACGAATGCCCCAGCCGCTTTTATGGATCTGATGAATAGGATATTCAGGTTGTATTTGGATAAATTTGTTGTGGTATTTTTTGATCACATCCTGATATATTTAAAAGATTATGAGGAACACGAAACTCATTTGAGGATGGTATTTCAAGTGCTTCGCGAGAAAAAATTATATGCTAAGCTGAGTAAATGTGAATTCTGGCTAGAGAAGGTGATGTTTTTAGAGCATGTAATTTTTTATGGTGG
Source organism: Nepenthes alata (assembly GCA_028571085.2). Taxonomy (NCBI): domain Eukaryota; kingdom Viridiplantae; phylum Streptophyta; class Magnoliopsida; order Caryophyllales; family Nepenthaceae; genus Nepenthes; species Nepenthes alata. The sequence continues at coordinate 844 of JAOVVI020016055.1, forward strand.
TTTTTCTATGGATCCAAAGAAGGTGGAAGCTGTTACAAACAAGAGTAGGCCAACTTCTATGACTAATGTTAGGAGCTTTCTAGGCATGGTAGGCAATTACAGGCATTTCGTACAGAATTTCACGCAGATTGCTATGCCTCTGACTCAATTGCTAAAGGAGGCTAAATTTGAGTGGACTGAAGAATTTGATCAGAGTTTTTAGGAGCTAAAGAATCGCTTGACTACCGCTCCGGTATTGGTTATTCCAGAGGGTTCAGGAGGTTTTGAGGTATACTGTGACACCTCTATGGCGGGTTTGGGTTGTGTACTGATGTAGCATGGTAAGGTTGTAGCTTATGGGTTTAGACAATCGAAAGTGCATGAAAAGAATTACCCTACCCACGATCTGGAGCAAGCTACTGTGGTGTTTGCCTTGAAAATTTGGAGACATTATTTGTTTGGTGAAAAGTTCCTTGTGTATTCTGATTACAAAAGCTTGAAGTATCTGTTTCCACAAAATGAACTAAATATGAGACAAAGGAGGTGGCTTGATTTTCTTGAAGGACTATGATTGTGAAATACAGTATAAGCCAGGGAAGGCTAATGTAGTTATGGGTGTATTGAGCCGTCGATAGGGGTATGTGGCTATGTTGTAAATCAAGCAGATTGAGATGTTGGATTATCTGAAGCAGTGTGATATCCAACGTTATGCTAAGGGTGATAGGATGCTCCTGTCTTATCGTCAAATCCAACCGGAGGTAATTAATTAGGTAAAGGAGAAACAAATTAATGATCTGTTCCTTGTGGATATTATAAGTGATCTGAATAGAGATTCTCGAGCTGATTTTAATATCCAGACTGATGGAGTGTTGAGGTTTAGAGATTATATGTACTAGACAATAGAGAATTGAAGAAGAAGATCTTAAAGGAATCTCATAGGTCTCGGTATACAATCCACCCGGGGATGAACAAAATGTATCAGGATTTGAAGAAAACTTTCTGGTGGAGGAATATGAAAAAGGATATTATGGCTTATGTGGAGAAATACCTTGTATGTCAGCAACTGAAAGCTAAAAGAAGGAAGCCTTCTGGGTTGTTGCAACCAATGTCGATCCTAAGCTGGAAATGGAAAGATATTACTATGGATTTTGTATCAAGACTGTCAAGGACACCTAGGAATCATGATGTCATTTGGATTATAGTTGATCAACTGATAAAATTAGCCCACTTCTTGGCGATCAGGATGATATATTCTCATGACAGACTAGCCCAGTTATGTGTGAATGAAATTGTGAGGCTTCATGGAGTTCATACCTCTATTGTGTCTGATAAGGATCCCCATTTTGTCTCGAGGTCTTGGGAGAGTTTTCATAAGGAGTTGGGGATAAAATTGAAATTTAGTATTGCGTATATTGGCCAATCGGAGCACACAATTCAGATTCTTGAGGATATGTTGAGGACTTCGGTGTTAGAGATGAAAGGAACTTGGGATAGTTATCTGACACTGGCTGAGTTTGCATATAATAACAATTATCAGGCTAATATTAGCATGGCATCTTTTGAGGCTCTGTATGGGAGAACATGTAGGTCACCGATTTACTGGGAGGAGACCAGAGATAAAAAGATTTTAGGTTCTGAAATTGTGAAAGAAACTGCGGAGAAAATTAAACTAGTTCATGATAATTTGAGAATTGCTCAAAGTAGACAGAAAAGTTATGCAGACCAGAAGAGGAAAGAATTGAGCTTTGAGGTAGGGGATTTTATTTTTCTGAAAGTTTCACCGTCCAAGGGGATGTATAGGTTCAGGGTAAAAGGGAAACTAAAGCCATGGTTCATTAGTCCTTTTGATATTTGGAGAGGATCGGGGAGGCTGCTTACAGGTTGGCACTACCACCTAATCTAATAGACGTACACGATGTATTTCATGTATCGATGCTTCGAAAGTATGTCCACGATTCTACACATGTGATTGAGTATGAGCTCTTAACTATCGAGAAGGATTTATCCTATGTCGAGGAGCCGATACAGATTCTGGATCGTAAAGATCAGAGGTTGCGCACTAAAACCATTCCTCTTGTAAAAGTTCTCTGGAAGAATCATTCACCAGATGAGGCCACCTGGGAGCACAAAGAGGAAATTTGAAGTGAATATCCCCAATTGTTTTCTTCAGGTATATAGCTTTGTTTAATTTCGAGGATAATTTCTATAAGTGGGGGAGAATGTGAGGTCCCGATCCAAAAAACATGATAATTTCTAGTTATTGAATTGATATAAATGTGTTTGTGGTTAATGGATTAAGAAAAAATGCCAAACAAATTTGATTTAGCGGCGAATTAAGCCCCCAAGGCATCAGCACCCAAGTGGCGCCTGAGGCGCCATTGGGGCCCGATTAACAGAATGCACCGCTCGAGTGGTGCTCGAGGCACCATCTGAGCAAATTTAACAAAAACGGGTTCTTGAAGCACGCCCGGTTGGCATTCGAGCACCGGTCACGGGCCAGCTCAAATGACCTCTTTTCCCTTCGTGTTTTAATTGGGATTTTAAGTTTTGGGGCTCCATTTTGTAGCAGCACACGACAGAGAACGAAGGAGAGAAGAGAGGAAGGAGAGGGAAGAGAAAGAAATGGGGAAATCTTCCAATCCACTCTGATCAGAGTCACGATAACAATAAACCGAGTTCAAGCTAGTATCCCTCAGACTCTATTTTCTGTTTTTTCTATATTTCTGTATCTCAAAAATGGTAATTATACTCTAAAAGCATGTTTCACCATGTTCTGTATAAATAAAGTCTGTTTCTGTAAATTGTTCGAAGAGATTTCATGTTTATATATATATTGTAATATCTGACTTCGATTTCACGAAAATGCATGTGTTCGGTGTCCGTTTATTGTCTAATATTTTCAGCTAAACCATAGGTATAAAAATGAAGGGTTTTAATGACTTTTACCCATAATTTATGTTGTATAAAAGTTAATATGTACTGAGATAAAGCTCCTGGTGTAATTTGTTTCAAAAACTTTTATACGAACTTATACTGATAAAACACTGTGGACTTCTGAAGTAAAACTGAAGGGTTTCAAACTATTTTTGTATATTCTGAAGCAAAACTGAAGGGTTTTAGATCGTTATTGTATATTCTGAAACAAATTTGAATGGTTTTAAGTTGTTTCGGTATATTCTGAAGTGAAACTGAAGGATTTTAGACTATTACTATATATTCTGAAACTGACTGAAGAGCTATTGTAAAACTCCGACTGATTTTTGAAACTGAAAAGGGTTTTCAGTTATGAAATAAGAAGGAAAAATATTTCTGATATTATTAATTAGGACCCGTGACTGATATACAGTTAGGCTAGATTTTTCGGCATGCCTTAGAACATTATGATGGTAATCAAAGATAACTCTATCAAAGGAATTATATGTGATCCGCCATTTCTCAAGGCATTAACCTAGAGGGTAGTTACTATTACTGGCCGACGTACTATACTGAATTCCCCAAGAAGGGATGTCTCACAAGACGGGAAGACTATTACTGGCTTTGATTGTGTACAAACACAATCTATCCTCTATTATTTGCCCCCTCCCCTAGTAGGGTCTACTGGTTGGATCCTTTACTGATAGGAAAGGGATTTTCTATAATCTATAGAATTGAAACCGATTTTTGCTTTCTATAGCCTGTCTTATGAATTTATTATTAACAAAATATGATTACACTGACTACTGATTTTCAAAATTTGAGTGTTTCTGTTTCCAGACAATTTTTGAAATCTCCTGTATCATGTTCTACTATAATTTCTATAAATAACTGTTTTATAACATTTATACTTCAACATGTATTTGTATCCATTTTACTCCATTTTATTCTACATAAAAGTTTTATTGCATGCCTGCGTGTACCTTACTGGGTCTCGGCTCATTATTTTACTATTTTTTTCCCTCCAGATGAGACTGTAGAGCAGTACTGGATGAGAATGAGTGATTTAAAGTTTGATCTGAGGACTTCTGGAGATCTGAAATATTTTGAAGTTATCTTGGAGAAAATGTTGGATATAAAGACTTGATTTTGATATATGGTTTTGTATATGGATTACATATATATGGATCTTATACCTATGGATTCTTGTCTATAGAATGTATGTGATAAAACAAGAAATTGTGCTTCCACAGGTTTATAGTTATGCTTCTACTATATACTTTTTAATTTTTGTACAGGTCCTAATTGGCATCTCTCGTTTGAATTCTGATATAGTAAATAGGATTGTTGAATTAAAGCCATTGATGGCATCTGTTGTCCTGTGAACATGTGTTGTAGAAATATTATGGTATAAATGGATAGTTGTGTGCATGTAGTGGTTTGTTATACATGTTTTATACAGGTTTTATTTCTATTTAGCCCAATTTTAGGGAAAACTTTGTCCATTTTTTCTTAGAACTTTGAGTAAGACTTGGACTTTTGTTTCTATTCTGAATGACGAAATTAATTGACAACAACAAAAATCCGTTCTGTCATAATAATTATCAAACTATCGAACCATCAAACTATCGAACCATCGAATTGAAATGTATACCATTGAACTATCAAACTATCAGCCTTTGATTGTATGGATTGAATACAATTTATCCTTGATTATTCGCCCCCTTTGCTAGTAGGGTCTACTGGTTGGGTCTTTTACTAATAGAAAAAGAAGATTTCTAGAATTTCATAGATTTAATATCAGTTTCTAATTTCTGAGTTTCGCTATACTGTGTTATGATTTTCGAAGCTTGATTTTAGTAGTTTATGCTTTCTCTATTTTCATGCACTTTTCTGCTACTGCCATAATGGAATACTTATATATTTCTATGCATCCACATTAAGGTTCATCTGCATAACTTTTCTGCATAATGAAAGTATGGATTATGATTATCAAACTCTGTTTATATTGAAATAGGCTTTTCTCATAAATTCTGTATATGTTCCTGTTCTTTAACACTTTCTAAGATCTTCTACTTTTATATTTTGTTAATATTTTCATGAACACTGTTTTAGCGCATTTATGCTTTATTTTCGTTTCCATGACGCCACCGTTCTTCTAATTATCATGATTTTTGCTCTAGTGTATTTATATTGTACATGAAAGCATGAATTATAATTATTGGGACCTGTTCACATGAATGGTTATGTTCTTCTGATATTATCGCAGTTTTTTGTCTTAATGAATATATGTTCTGTATGAAAGAATTATGTTCTGCATGTTTTAGTACCTTGTTAGGTTTCAACTCACTGTTTTACTATTTTCCCTCCAGACAAGGCTATAGAGATGATACCAGATGATCAGGTATAGCTAAAGCTAGCAAGGAAGATTTGGAGCCTCGAAGTCTTTTGAAAGATTTTGAAAAATCTGATAATTCTGCATGTTCCATAGAGTTTTGTAAAGGAAATTATGTATTAATAACTGTGATACATTTTATATTCTGACAGAATAGTATTTATGCTTCTACAGATTTACATTATGGATATAGTTGCTTCCGCTATTCTGAATTATTGAATATGAATTTGTTCTAGACGGCATCTCTCATATGAATTCTAGTATAGTGGATAGGATTGTCGAATTAAAGCCATGGATGGCATTTGTGATCCTATGTATGTGTGTTGTAGGATGTAGAATCTAATGTTTGGTTAGTTGTATGCTTGTTCTGGTCCTATGTTTTTATTGTGATAATAATTTTGAGGATTGAACATCGGGTATATTCTGTACAAGTCATAATATACAGGTTGTATATTTGAATTTGGTCTAGATGCAGAGGAAACTCTGCCCAAATTTTTATAGGCCCTGCCTGAAATTTCTGCATAAGTTAATTGATTTAGATAATAAATTATATTCTGTTTCTATCTGACGGATGATCCTATAAGGATTAGGATCTGTTCTGTCATAATTGATATCAGAGAAAAAGAGATGCCTTAGGAATGATCTGAATCATATGCGAAAGCTTAGAAAATGATCCTAACTGATCGAATAAATAGGCACAGATATAGGATGATTTAGGATAGGAAATCCTAGGTGTTCTAGCTTGCATATGTTAGGATTAATTTGAGCTAGGACATAGTGATTAAATTGAATGATTAAATTGATTTATGGTGGTCTCAGATCTAGGTTGATCGATTTGGATTTTAGGCTTATGTTTAAGGTAATCTGATCTAAGGCCAAGATGATTTAGGATAGAAATGGACCGAGGCTTAGTAATTATGTAGAATTGAAATAGGTTGAAGGTTAAGGTGAAACTGTTTTGAGATAAGGTAAGGTATTTTGGCTCGTTCTAGTTTAGAATTAAGTCAGGAGAATAGTCAATGAATTGAGTTTGGGGTATTAAAGAAAGTAATCGACGTTCTTGATTGTTTAGATAAAGTTCGGCTAGCTAAGGCAAGGCAAAGCTGATAAGGGGTTACTTGGTGTCATGCCTCATCTCTTAGGATATTTCTGGGATTAATTGAATTTAAAAGGACCCTTCTCTTTATGTAACGTTTTTGGATGGCCAAAAGGTGAAGCCAGTTAATGATGACTAGGAAATAAGTTTACATATATTTCAAATTTTAGAATAAAATCTAGTGGTGTGAATCCCTGAGGAGCAACCTTTGTTTGAAGGAATTATGAATTTCAATATCCAATTTAGTTTTATGAATAAATTAACTTTGATGGGATATTGAAATGATCTAGTTGGCAAATTGCCCCACTAGAATCAATGATTTGAAAGGAGTAATCTGAATTACAATTTGGATCAAAGGTTTTAAATTATCGAATGAATTGTAAAAGAAGTAATAGAACCGATGAGGTGTGTGCTAAGTATAAATGGCATATTAGGCCATACTTGGAGAGTTGTTAAGTGAATGGAAAAATTAGAGGAAACTGTTGAAAGAAAAGATTTGCCTATCTTATCTTCTGACCGCCAAATAATGTTGCTATTGAGGTTGTGCTGAGATCGGCAATGATATTGAGGATTAAAAGAGCATCGATGAAGATATTTGGCAAACTTGGAAATGTGGTTAACTAAAGAATTAATGATTTGATGATTGGGAGTCTTAAGGATCAAGATATTCATAAGGCAGGAGAAGGAGCACAACGAACTGGTCTGGCTATCGGAGTAAGTATGGTTTTGAAATCCTGAAATGAAAACCCTTGTTATTTTGTTTAAGGTTAATCAAACGGTAAGGCCCCTGGATTTTCGTCAGATTATTGTGAAAGATTAAGTGATTTGATTTGGAAGAATAATTTGACTTGATGATAGAATTTTAAGTAGCTAAATGTTAATGTTTTGTCGGTAACTGGGAATTGTGACATGTAGTTAGATGAGTCTTCGACTAGAAGAAGGAATATTTGTTTCATTTTGTTGATATGGCGAGTATGTGGAACTGATGATCTAGAATTGATCTTTCAGTGGTGGGAATCCTATATGTGTTGAAAAGATACTCGAGGATATTTGTATAATTTACATCTAAAGGATTTGATGCCCTACAATTAGGTTATGCATCCTGAATGAAAAGCAAGATTGATCGAATCTAGAATAGGCATTGTGTCTAATGAGAAAATGGGACTGCCTTGTGAAAGTTTGAGGGCATGTATTTGGAGGAATAGATCAAGCTAGTTTGTTTTAATCGACAGTTTGGAGACGGATTGAAATCGGCATTAGTCTCTAAAGATTTGTATGAAATTGAAGGAACATTGATTAGGCGCTGTCGAGAAAGCCTTGAACCTTCTAGAAAGTACGATTAACTAACGGGCCAGGTGATTTAGCATAGATGGTAATGCTCTTGAGAAGGATTATAATTTTGTTACTTCTGCATCGATAGGTAATCACACACAAGTCAAGTGGGGGAGGAGCATATAAATTGAAATTGTTTTGCTATGAGTGTAATTTTTTGATGAGGCCCTTGCCTTAGGGAAAATTATGAATGATGTCTTGGGAGGAAATTAATGTCTTGAGAATCTAAGAGTTGAGAACTATAATAGGTGGATCTCGGTATAATTCGAGGAAGGTAAATGCTGAGATCGATAGTTATATCAGAAGTTTCCATTTGGGAATATGTAGAATTACCTCAGATATAAATGTAAATCTAATGATTTTAAGAATTAAAATGGTTAGGTTATGGAAAAGAGGTAACCTTAAGAGATCCTGAGCGAATTAATCTGTTTAAGGATTGTGTTTTCCTATATCGCTTGTGGATCGATAATCTTGAGATAAGTAGGAGAGGAATTCCTAGTCAAGAGTTGTTCTTCCATTGATTGAAATCAGCAATTAGAAATCTCCATTTGAGAAATTGTGGAGACGGTCTCGGGTGATAGCTTTGTCTTGGGACAATTTGTGGTTATGTTATAACTGAAGTTGACCTTGGGATTTTGTTAGTGGATAGGCCTGTCTAAGGATTATAAATATGAACTTTGATATCTTGAAGGGTGAACAAACATTAGCACTGATCGAGAATGTTAAGGGTCTATAGCTTTGGTATTAATAGTGAATCTATGAATAGGCTCGATTGCTTGGAGTAATAGGGTGTTGCATTCCTAAGTTGGGAAATAAAATCGTGTTTGAAGTGTGGAAGTCATGAAATTGAAAATAAAAAGTCATGTGGTCTTGTTTTAAAAATGATCAAATGATCCACTCATGGTGATTTCAAATGACGTGTTTGGGTTGAATCATTTGACTTATTAATATATTGACGAGGTCTTAAAGTTGCTAAGTGTATAGGTATTGAATTGGGCGATGAATCTGAAGCCACATTGAACCCGTGGTAACTGTATAAATTGTAGTTTTTGATCTTGTTACGGTTTAAGGGTTTGTGGGAGTTGTTTCCTTCGTATGAGATTTTGAGGTTGTTAATTATTAAAGACTTGAGATTCTAGGTAACGATCTGAAATTGTATCAAACCTATGATGACTGTTATAGTTAGAACTTATTATTCTGTTGTGAATTAAGGATTTGTGAGAATTATTCTCATAATATGGGTATCTTGAGGTTTAGTATGATAGGAAATGAGATATTTTGCTTGTTTAAAGTTTGAAATTAAGTCAGAAAAGTGGTTAATGAAATACATTTATCGTCAAACTTAATGAATATGGATCTGGAAAGGATGCGTCAAATAATAAGGATAAAGGCAATTCTAATGTTTATAACTTTCTAAGATAATCATCCTGATTTAGAAATAAATTGGATATATTAAGAAGGTTCATTGATTCTAAAAATTTAAGGATCGTTGAATTTTGAGGATAAAATTTCTATAAGTGGGGGAGAGTAAAATTTTGATCCCAAAATGTGATAATTATGGAATAATTAAGTAGATGAAAATCATGTTCGTACATAAGTATGCTGTAAAATTTTATACCGAAGCAAAACGAGGCAAAATTGGCCAAAACAGGAAGGGTGCTCGATGGGCACTATTTTGCTAATGCGGCCACCTAATGGCCGCCCGAGGCGAGGCGGGAGTGAGGTAGGGCTATGAGGGTAGCACTCGAGCAGTGCTCAAGTGCCAACCCAGGCGCAAAAATGTGGAAGTGAGCGCCTGATGGCCACATGACTGGCGCTCGAGCGCCAGTCACAGACCATGAACGTGATCCCTTTTTTCTTCGTTTTTAAAAGGGAAAGGGGGAGAAGGGGATTAGCAGAACGATAGAAAGAGAAGAGGGAGGAGAAGGAAAGGTGAGAAATCATCCGTTCCACTCCGATTCAGGTAAAAATAACGGTAGATCAGGCTCAAGTAAGTATACTTCAGACGTTATTTACCATTTTTACTGCTTTTCTGTATCTCTAAATTTATATTTATAATCAAAATCCATGATTCTGTATGTTTACTGTAAACAGAGCATATTTCTTCTGATTAATCAGACAAATTTCATATTTACTGGCATATACTGTAATACTTACCTCTGATTTCATGTGTAAATCTGTATTTGGTGTTTGTTTATCGTCCGGACTATTTGGCGAAACCCTAAGCACGAAAATGAATGGATTTAACGGTTTTAATCCATAATTTTTGATATATAAAAGTTAATCTATAACGTGATAATGTCCAGGATGTGATTTATGTCAAAAAAATTTATACGGATTTAAACAGTTAAATTTTTAAGGATTTATGAAGAAAATTTGAAAGGTTACAAACTAATACTGTATATTCAAGAGAAGTGGAAGATGATGCTCCCTGCGCCAAAG
>JAOVVI020016056.1:0-11000 GCA_028571085.2 Nepenthes alata
TATTATGTTTTATTATTATTATTAATATATCATATTATTATTCTTATTATTATTATTATTATGTTTTATTATTATTATTACATTTTGTAATTATTATTATTATTATATTTAATTATTATTATTATGTATTATTATTATTATTTGTAATTATTATTATTATTATTATATTTTACTATTATTATTACATTTTATAATAATAATAATTATTATATTTTGTAATTATTATTATTATTATGTTTTGTAATAATAATAATAATTATTATTTGTAATTATTATTATTACGTTTTATTATTATTATTATTATATATTATTATTATTATTATTATTATTATTACTATTACTATTATCATTATTATTATCACTATTCCTACCTTATTCCTTATACTATTCTACAAACTAAACGAAAGAATATTTATTCACACCTCATTCTATTCTAATAACCAAACATGGGAATAACAATTTCAACTCTATTTCCATCCTATTCTATTCTCTGAAATAACTATTATATTCTCACATTATTCTATTCCAGCAACTAAATGTACCGTTAGGGTAAGCACCTACGTAGTTGCACACTGAATTTCCAAATAATCCTTATTGGAATTTTAAGCTGAGATCCTGCACAGAGGTCTACAATACAATGCAACTGGAAAATGCTCATCCTTGTTAAGGATTCAAGTATTTCTGTCCCCATGGTAATGCACTAAGCTGTTGTACCCATAGTAACTCCAGTTTCCTATGAAAAGACTAATTTTGGCTGAAGACTCTTTGGTACCAGTTTCCTATGAAAACTGTAATAGTTCTCAAATGTCTTTCCAAGCCCACGTTAGAGTGAAAAGTGATACTGCCTCAATCAGCTAATTGAAATTTGGAAGAATCCTCCCCCAGTAAAATAAAAAAGAAAAAGAAAAGTGATAAACAACAAATATTGACAGATACTTACCAATAAAAAAAAACACAAATGTTGACAGATGCTTACCACTTCTAGTGCAACTGAGTAAATGAATTTTAACAAAAGACAATAATTAAGGCATGAAATAGTATTCTCATTTAATGTAAACAAGAGAAACCTAGTTAATTCAAACCCATCCCATCGCCACAGTAGGAGCACATTTTCTGAAGGGGTTACTTTTCCCATATTGCTACTCTTACGAAATGTTCTCAATAAGTGCTTTTTTTCTTTGTGGGATAGCAGTGGTGGACATCGAATGTGTTTTCTCTTTTTTCACATTTAGTTTATATCCAATTAGTATGTGGCTATGAAATGAACTTCAAATAGTGCAGGGGCATTTCTGTCATTATGACGTGTAGTTGGAGGGAAGTGGGTGGGAATTGGGCTTCAGTGTAATGATCTTTTGGTCCATTGGAATAATTTGATGTTGATTTTTGTTCCTGCCCAGAGATTCCATTGAACTATCTGTATAGTTGATGGTTAGGACAAATGCAAAGGGGGGTGGAAAGAAAGCAAAATACTACATATAGGGTGTTAGAGTGAGAGTTCCAAATCTGCCCTACTGAAGTGTTAGAATTCAAATTGAAGCATAAAATTTTTTTATATAATGTTTATTGTATTCTTGAATTTTTTTAAAACAAATTTAGGTGAATTTACTTTAAATTTTAATATTGTAAAAGAATTAGATATTCTATTGTGAAAGTTGAAAACTTTCAATATATACAAGTGCAAAGGATAAAAGACTTCAAAATCTTCTATATGGGATATGAATTCTAGTACTGTTCTTCTATATTCGATTTTTGCTTATTGGTATTGATTGTTTGATTATATTTTTACACTTTCAATTAGCGACTTGCTTTTAACACACTCGACACTAGTGTCTTTTTTGTGATTGCATCCCATGCTTGACCTTGACACTTAAGTATGCTTGGCGGTCAACTTGATTGGTGTTTAGCTCCAAACGGGAATGGATACGCTACACAATTTTGTAACTATAAAATTCGGGCCATGATAATTGTTATCAAAATCTAACTTAAGAGAGGACTAGAAAACCCAGCATTATCTCTATCTCAAACTAAGTCTCCCAATTCGGCAGCAAACCCGGAAGATCCTTCAGAAAAAATATCTTCCAATTCTCTCACCATGGATATCTCTTCAGTTGAAACATTGTGACTTTTGATGGTGGTCACATAAGTATACCTAACATCCACTTTTCATCAAACAACATGCACGTGGGGCTGAAATCATGTAGGTGGATTGTTATTGTTTTTTCCTTGAAAATAGAATGGTTCACAACTTGGAATCGAAGAATATACACTTTTTTGGAAACATTCTATATTAGTATGGTAATTTGCTAACCAATCTTTGTTTAAGATTACATCAAAATCATGCGTGTCTAACAAAACTAATCTACGAACAAATCAAACCCATTCACCCAAATGACGCATCTTGAGCATATAATATCAGTCACTAAGGATGACCCCCCCAGGCATTGACACAACTAATGAAAAATCTATAATGTTAGAGAGTGATAACAGATGGGAAACAAATTTCGGAGACATAAATGAATGTGTTGACTCAGGATCAAACAAAATATACGTGGAAGTCCCAAAAATAGTAAGTTTACCTTTGACCACTAATGGAGATACATTTGCATCTTAGGCTGTCACTAGTGCAAAGCTCTTTCCAAAATGCTTGGCGTTCATGCTATTTGTCTCAAGTAGTGAGGGCTAGTGAGGGCAGTCCTTGATCATCCAGTCAGAATGGCTATAGTTGAAGCATGCCCCCAATTTCTTATAGTAGGGCCTTCCTCTGTGCATCTTTTCTCAATTAATGGTCGTTGGCCCAGTGCATCCGAAAATTCAATTTTTTTCTCTTATGGGATACTTATGATCTCGAGCTCTGTCCTTCTTGGCTAGCAATATTCTTTTCAAAGAAAATTTTCCTTTCTAATTCTTATTCAAACAGTAAGGCTCGATCAAATACCTTTCCATACATCCTTAGTCTCAACATCACCAATTGATTGTGAATGGTGTCATTTAGCCATTGCAAAAATTTTCTTCCTCAACTAACCTCGTCTAGGGCATTGTGGGGAGTATAATGAGCCAATTTCATAAATTTGACGTCATACTCCGCCATGATCCTGTTTCCCTATCTAGGGGCAACAATAATCAAAGAAACGGTGTAATCCATCAAAGAAGCTTACGCAGTGTGTATCCAGCATCAATAAGTTAGAAATTAAAGCTAAAAGTGGAGGAAGTGGCTTTTTGAAAAATTCATCTACAGTAAACTTTTAGTGCTCTAAGAGAAGCATAGGTACGTTGACAAGTAAAATGATGTTTTCTGGTGGGTGTTTCTTGTGTGACAAGCCGCTTAAGGTGGCACAATGCCTACACAAAGGAGTTGTAAGTGCATTGTAAGGCAGAAGTGATCAACCGGAGTTCGGAGACGATTAAAACAATAGAGACCAGCCTCGCATGGGTGCGGTCCATCTCTTTTATGTTATGGAGAAACATGCTCGGATATCTACTAAATCTATGTATTTAATGTATGTAAAAATTCAAATGAATCGAAGGAGTGCTTGCACTGTAGTTAACGCAGGCACCACTGACAACTTTGTGGCTGGATTGAAGTGGATTAAGTGGGTATGCAGTTGGAATGAGATGGTGGTAGCATAAAGGCGTGGACTCAAAAGGAAAGGCCGACCCTTTTTTGTGCCAGTGCGACTTAGAGAGTAAAATGAGAAGCTGAATTTCACTGTAGTATCTATGGATGACTTTGACATAATTTTGGGAATGGACATCCTTAAGACAATTAAGAAAGTGCCAGCTGCCGACTTAAACTCAATGCTTTTCATCAGTGAGAATCCGTGTATGGTGTGCATTTCTGAAAAGACGAAAGAATACGAGAGGAAGGGCAAGGATAAGGTGTTGTTTGCACTCCAACTTAAAAGGTATCACGTCCTTGAACCCAAAATCGAAAATATTAATTTTTTTAATCCATAATTAACTTAAATTAACTTTTAATCCTTAAGATTTAAAATTTAATTATTTATTTCACCGACTTTTAACTCAAATTGATACTGGGTCCCAAACCTGTAATCAAATATCATTAAACGGCTCAAAATGACATAAAGGAAATATTGACAATTACTTGATCGTAAATTCCTGCATAAAGAGAAAACATATTAATTAAAATTAGAGTATCAAAGTAACTTCTTAAAATTTAGAAAATTAGATTCAAGTATTGCCATCCGATTAACATTATCATCCAAAATTACGGCATAAATCTATTTAATTGAAATTAATAATTTAAACTACAGTTTACTTTTCAATTAATACATAAAAATGCAACACCCTATAAAGCGAAACCTCGAAGGACCTTCCTTTAACCTGATCACTTGCAAGTTAGCCCGAGTCTTTTAATTTGAAAGTATAGTAAAACAAAGTTAAGAGTGGGCCAATAGCTTAGCAAATTATTTATAACTTTCATATATAGATATATATCGAAGAAACATATTGGATAATGACTTGATTTGAAATCTCAAAAGTTGATAATATTATCTCGCAAAAATATCATGAATAATTCAAAACTAACACCCAATTGTACCGAATTGTATAAATATATAATCATACTCAAATCTGTATTTTCAATTTCAAACATTTCAAATAATGCAAACGCATAAAAGATGCTCAAATTATGCTAATGCACGAAAAAGGACCAATGATTAGTGTTGACCTTACCAACAAATGACCAATCTTAAAGCTCGGATTATGATTGTTTTCACATAATCAAAGATCATATATTACTATTTAATATTTGTATGTGATCCGCCTACATACACCTCTATAGATAATGCCAAATGCCACTTTTCTGACCTGCGAATGAAAGGTTCGATATTCAATTTACTAATAATATATTAAGGGATGTCTGAATATATTTCATTAATTCTTTACAATGATCTATACTTGTCAAATTAAAAACTCTACTAAAAAAGAATATGTTAGCTTTTCTCATACCGAAAAAAAATGCTCTTATAATCAAAACTTAATGTATAGTTTTCATTTTTATTTTGTCAAATATAGGACATATAGTAAAATATGAATTATCTAGGAATTTTAGTATGCATTTTAAAAACAAGTCGGGACTATACTGCTTAATTTATAAACATGCTGAGATGGTTATTACAGAAATTGTTGGAAAATGAACCTAATTAGTATAATTATTTTAATTTCTTTCAATATAAAACATGCATGAACAGTTACATAAACATTTATGGCATATAAAAGCATATATGTGAAATTTAAAGACATGCAAGAGTATTAGATATACAGATAAGGGTAGTTTTATAGAAATTTAGCATTTAAATATAATGTGCATGGATTTAAAATGTATTTCATGAATTCTTTATGAAATGAAAGTGGAATCATATGTATGTAAGGCAATAATACTTTAGCTACGAAAATAGCACATATATGAGTATTTGGCATAATAAATGTTTAAGGAGATTATAAATGAACAGTAACAAAGGAAAGAGGGGTTTGAATGCTCTTACCTTTGATTCTAGTAAAAGATATTTGATTTCTCTTAGTTTTTCATTCTCCTTCATTTTCTCTCTTCTTCTCTCTATTCTCTCATAAATTATTTAAAAATGACTTAAAAATCAACCAAGGGGCCTGTATTATAGAAAATTGGCATATGGGCGCAAATGAGGCATCAAGGTACAATTCGTACTATGCACGAGTTGTGTATTAGGAGCGAACATTCTATCCTAATTGCACATGTGCATTAATTGGGCGCATATCATGTGCAATCAATCTGCTTAAAATGAACATGAGTGCTCCGAGGGCATAAACATGGGTTGGTGTCGGTTAAGGGACACTCAGCCTAATTTATTCAAGTTCGAAACTTAGTTTAACCCAAAATCTCAATTAATCTCAATAATTTATCACTTTAATTAAATTAATCATCATTTAAAAAATATTTTAGGATCTATACCTTACAAAATGGGAAAGGCAAGCCTACGTTCCTCGCAATGTTGTTAGTGGACGAAGATGTTGATATTGGATCTTCGCCACTTGAAGTTAACCTATTCTTGTCGAATTCGAGGAGTCAATGCCAACGAAGTTGCTTACGATTCATCCACCTTGGAGAATAGTGGGTCAACATATCGAACCGACACTAGGGGTAATTCCACCAGCTCAATGAGCATAGAGGATCACACCTTCGAGCTAGTAGAGCTTTGAAAATAACTTGATAGGTTGATCAGCTCAGGAGCCGTGTCCTCAAACTCAAAATCAAGAATATTAATTTTTTAATCTATAATGAACTTAAATCAATTGTTATTTGTTAATGCTCAATATTTCATTATTTATTCTACTAACTTTTAGCCTGGAATAGATATCGGGATGCGAACCTACAAATCAAATACCGTTAAATGACCCAAAATGGTATTATGAAATCATTTAATTATAAAACCTAAAAGCCACACGAAAATGCGGTACAAAATACTGACAATTACTTGATTTCAAATTCATGTATAAGGAGAAAGCATGTTAACCAAAATCAAAGTTTCAAAGTGACTTCAAAAATTTCAGAAAATCAGAGTCAAGTAATGCCATCCCATCAATATCGTCACCCGAAATTACAACATTAATTGATGTAACTAAAATCAACAATTTAAACTACAGCTTGCTTTTCAATTAATACATCAAAATGCTCTAACACTATAAAAAGCAAATCCTCGGACAACCTTCCTTCAAACCCAAGCATAAAAAGTTAGCAAAATATAGGTAAGAGAGAGCCGATTGTTCAGTTAAAGTGAACCAAATTCTCGGCAAGAATGAGCAAGGCATATATAACTTTCATATGTAGACATATGTTGAAGAAACATATTGGATAATGACGTGATTTAATTTCCAAAAAGTCGATAACATTATCTCGGAAATATATCATACATAACCCAAAACCGGTGTTCAATTATGCCGAATTATACAAATACATAATTATGTTTAGGTCTGTATTTTTAATGTCAAACATACCAAACTTTGCAAATATTTAAAATATGTTTTAATTATGCCAATACACAAAAAAGGATCAAGGATTGGTGATGATCTTACCAATAAAGGGCGAATATCAAATTTTGGATTATAATTGTTTCAACATAACCAGCCCATATATTACTATTCAAAACTCGCAGGTGAGCCGTCAACGAATAACCTTATGTGGGATTGAACACCACTTTTTTGATATGTGGATGATAGGTTCGACATTTGTTTTACTAATAATATATTAGAATATGTTTGAATATATTCCATCAATTCTCTAAAGTAGTTCATACTTTGTTAAATTGAGAATTTTACTCAATATGAATATATTCTTAGATTTTCTCATATTGGAGAAAATACTCTTATCATCAAAACTTATATAGAGTTTTTCTTCATATTTTGTCAAGTATAGGACATGCAGCAAAACATGAATCATGCAAGAACTTTAGCATGCATTTTAAAAACATGTAGGAAGTATATTGTTTAATTTATAAACATACAGAGATGGTTTTTGCAGAAGTTGTAGGAAAATCAACTTGATTAGTATAATTTCATCAATTTCTTTCAAATATAAAACATGTATGAATAGTTATGTAAAAATTCAAGGCATGTAAAAACATATGTTTAAGAAATGAAGACATATAAGAGCATTTAACATATTTTAAGGCACGTGAGAATTGTTATAAAATTTCAACATTTAAGCATAATATATATGAATTTAAAACATGCATTTCATAAAAGTTTCATAGAATGAGAGTGGAATCATATACATGCAAGGTAATAACTCATTAGCTATGAAAATAACACATGTATAAGAATTTGGAATAATAAATACTTTAGGGAATCAAAAATGAACAACAATGAAGAAAAGCGGGACTTGGATGTTCTTGCCTTAATTTCTAGCAAGATATCTTTGATTTTTCCTTAGATTATCCTACTTTCTCTCTCTTCTTCTCTCTTACTCTCTCTTCGTTGAGAAATCTACTAAAAATTGCTTAAAATTGGTCAATGGGCCTATTAATAGAATATTGGCACGTGTATTGGTTAGGCATGGATCAAGCACTAAGGTACAATTTGTACCACGCACGAGCATTCATTGGGCATGTATTAGGCATCCACAATCTGTCCAAAATACGCACATGCGTCGATTGGGCACGACCAATTAACTTAAAACATACATGAGTGTGGAAAAGGTGTCCATCACATGCGTCCTTACTGATCAAAATACACGTGCGTGGGTGAGGCGCTAAAAGGCCTAACTTATCCCGTTTTGAAACAATTTTTGACCCACAACTTCAATTGATCTCAAAAGTACAGCAATTTAATTAAATTAATTATCATTAAAAAGAATATTTTGGGATCCATATTTTATATTTTCTCTCTCCTTATAAAAATTTCGTCCTCGTAATTTCATGTACCTCAATGTGGAAATAAATATCGATATTTCTCCCGGATTTCATCTTCCCTCTTCTGCGACTTCCTTAAAAGAATTATTTTTCCATAAGACCTTTACTAGTAGAATTACCTCAGTGTAAAATATTTGATATCTTCTTTCCAAAATTTGAGCCAGTTCCTCAATATATGACAAATTTTCATTAATCCTCAACAGTTCATAGTCAACTATGTGTAAGGGGTTGTGGATATTTTTTGAGAGTATCAATACATGAAAAATATTTTTAATATCTTCTAAACTTTGAGTTAGAACTAGTCAATACTCCTCTTTGATCCTTTCTAGAATCTGAAAAAGCCCAACAAATCTCTGTTTCAATTTTCCCTCAAGCCTAGATCGAGCAACTCCTTTCGATGGAGATGTTTTAAAAATACGTGATTGTCGGCATTAAAACTCAACTCTGATCTTCTATGGTCTACATAATTGTTTTGCAAGCTATGAGCAACTTTTAGTTGATGATGGATTAAATGAATCTTATGAGATGTCTCCTAAATAACTTTTAGTTCTAAGAGTCTCCTATCTCTAATTTATTCCAAATGAATTGGGGAACTATTTTTTCCCCCTTATAATGCTACAAAAGGGGTCATGCCAATGCTAGCTTAGTAACTATTTATATAAGCGAACTCGGCCAACAGTAAATAATTGTCCCAATTGCCTTTCATTTCAAATACTAAAGCTTTCAACATATCTTCTAGAATGTGGATCATTTGCTCTAGTTGCCTATTTGTTTGGGGATGATAAACATTAATAAACTTCAAATTGGTGCCTAGCTTGCTATAAAACTTTCCAAAATTTAGAGACCCCTTGCTTAAATCTCTAGCAATGTTTACAAGGAATGGATCATCCATTTCCCTCCCCTCAATCCTTTCCATTATCTCTGGTGATACCTAAAAATATTACAAAATTATTCATCAAAATATCATCATTGTTGAACTTGGGTTGAAATACATGATTCATCAAGTTTATAAATGTTATTGGGATGTTAATTAACCCAAAAGGTTTGACTAAAAACTCATAATGTCAATACCTCGTTTGAAAAGCCGTCTTTCCCACATCCTCCTTAATCCTTGATTGATAATAATCCGAACGGAGATCTTTCTTTGAAAACACTTGTCCTTTGCAATTGATTAAATAAGTTATTAATCCTCTGCAACGGGTACTTATTTTTGATCGTTATCTTATTAAGCTCCCATAATCTATGCATAGCCGCATAGATCCATCATTATTCTTCACAAATAACGCTAGTGCATCCCATGATGATACATTTGGTCTAATGAAGCCTTTCTCTAATAATTTCTCCAAGTTCTTCTTTAATTCCTTAAGATTCAATGGCACTATTCTATACGGGGCTTTATATTGTCACGTCCCAAAAACCTATTCTCGTCATTAATTAATAGAATTAATTCATTTTATCTTAATTACTCATGTTATTAGGTTGATCTGTAATTTCAAATCGACCTTAGACATGAATTATTAGTCGATAAGAACTGACCCAAATATACGATCCTAGCCAAAACACAGGATTCAAAATTACTACATCTGAAAGTGGCTCAATATATCAACTACGACATGATGTCAAATCACATGTGAGGAGCTACGTCTAAATAAAATTAGAGTAAATAACAACTATGATTAACTGCCACTTGATGATCCAACATCCAACTATATCGCTAACCATGACATCACAATAAATAAATTATTACATAAACGTTCAACCAAGATAAAAGTAAATGTTCTAAAGCTACTATTTTGAGACAAATGCATCTAAATTGCCCACATTGCTCATTTTATTGTCTTTGAACAGCTCTTCCATCGATCGCACCTTCTGCAAGTGCCCGAACCCGCTAATTTGAAGGGGGTTTGTGAAAACAAAGCAAGATAAGCCAATTACTTAGTAAGGTATATAATTTACATAATCAAACATATAATTCACCTCAAAACTATTCGGGAAGAAACATGATTACTTCTCAGATGCAAGACCAAAAGATATCCATGACAAACATGCATAATTTCAAATCAATAGCTCAATTTCTTATATTATCCAATGTACTATGAAAACATGCTAAAATCATGGTAATTCTTATGGACCAAGAGCCAGTAGGGCTTCACCGACAAATGAGCGAATAATCGAAGCTCTGTTTATGTTTGTTTCCATACAACTAAAGACCTTATATTATTATTTAAAACCTATAGGTGGGCCGCCATATATATGACCCTATAGATGAGGCTGAACGTCGCTTTTACCCGCGGATGATAGGTTCAAACTTCGATTGCCACTATAATGTATTAATGCATGTTATAATATGCCACTGCTGATTTTCTTATAATAGTCTAATACATAAACAAATGAAAACTCTGCACAATTACAATAACCTTAGGATTTTCTCATTCCGAAAAAAAAATATTTTTAATTCTTTAACAAATTATAGTGTTTTTCTTACAATTCTTTCAGATATTTGTCATGTAGTGCATAGAACTTCTGTAGGAACTGGACTATACAAATTTTAATACATACAAAAGTTACATTATAAAAATTTCCATATGGACTAGTTAC
>JAOVVI020016058.1:0-11000 GCA_028571085.2 Nepenthes alata
ATGGACCATTGACAACTTGGGCTTGGTTTGCGTCCTTTTGGAGGCCGCTTTCTTACCCTTCGACCTCTACTTCGAAGTCAAAACTTGAGATAGGCGGACCTCGGTCTCATGAGTCCGTCCCAGGTGAATTTTAGCATTCAGGACGTGTTTTGAAATTAGATAGTCATCGGTGATGCTGGTGAATAAGTGCTCGTTGAGCTGTCATCGTTTGGAGAGGCGTTATGAGAAGGAAAGTTCCTAGGAAGCTAATTCGATTGGCCATGCACTCAAGTGTTCATCATTGCCGATGATATGTGAGTTTTTGTGGGTGTATTCTTGTTTTTTGAAAGAAAGAGTTGGTCAATTCGTTTTCACAAGACGGTACTAATAATACGTATCTTAGAATTTGGATTCGATCCGAAGGATTTTAAATTGGACTCTTAGATCTTTCAATTCAGATTATACACACTATGACTCATCAAAGTCTTTCTCTTATATAAGTCAGCATGCATTTATTGAAAAATCCATCAAATAACTCAACGAGCTGCATTAACTAAAGTTTTCTGTATATTGCAGTTTCTGATCAACGATTTAGAACATGTACTCTCATCAAAAGAAATTGCAGTTTCTGATCAACGATTTAGAACATGTACTCATCAAAAGAAATTGCAGTTTCTGATGAACGATTTAGAACATGTAC
Source organism: Nepenthes alata (assembly GCA_028571085.2). Taxonomy (NCBI): domain Eukaryota; kingdom Viridiplantae; phylum Streptophyta; class Magnoliopsida; order Caryophyllales; family Nepenthaceae; genus Nepenthes; species Nepenthes alata. The sequence goes on from JAOVVI020016058.1 coordinate 680, forward strand.
TCATCAAAAGAATGAGTTTGATTCCGAGTTTGATTGGACAAATGATTGAGCCACTCTTTATATCATTATTTCAGCTGCGGCCTCCAAGGGATTCTGCTTTGCACACGGACAAAGTAAAATCCTATTTTGTAAATTTGGACCGTCGGTTTGTACCGTTGACTGAAATCAACCGTCTAAATTTATTGTAATTTTTTTAAAAAAAATTTGTAATATGAACAGATCTAGACGGTCGATTCCATTCGACGGTGCAAACCAACGGCTAGATTCACGAAGTAGGATCCTGTTTTACCGTATGCGAAGCAAGATTCCTGGTCTTGGTATTGCAGATTGGTGGCACCACAATTGATTAACCAAAAGTTTTATTTTTTATATTATTATTTGTTAAACAGATATATTTTTTTAAATAAAAGAATGAATATTTAAACATCTATATTTAACGTAATGTATATTATGAATTTAGGTTCGATCTCAGTAAATTTGAGATGAGATTTTTGGGACTAAATTTTTGATTTATACTCAAATAAGTAAAATACTATCCAAGCAATATTGAACAACGATCATTTCTAATTAAAAAATATTCATAATTAGTAAAATAAAATTTCCTAAAAAGAAAAACTGAATACTTATATAAAAATATTTTCTAAAAACACAAAACTTATTCGAACAAAAATATATTGTATACATATCAAAATAAAACGGTATGCTTTACAAAAAAAATAGAATTTTTGCCAGGCTATAAATAGATTAAAATTTTAATCAATTTTTAATTTTTTTTAGTATTATAATTTCTTATATTTCTTAAATAATAAAATTTAAAATTTCCGCCAATGAACCCTACTTTCTTTATTGAAATTCTTATAATCAAATTAACTCATTTAAAATCATTATTAACACAAATAATAATAATAATAATAATAATGATAATAATGTCGATCCAATTTTTTTTTTTAAAAAAGATTGTTTTATAAATAAGAAAAATAAATATGCTGTAGTAATTATAATTTAAATGATAATTTAAAATAAGTTTATGATAATGTCTGATACGTATCTAAAAAATTGATTCAATTCACACTTTTTATAACCCATATCCGAGCATGATCCAAAATGTTGAATTAATTTCCGGCACACCATACAAAAATTAAAAAAAAAGAGGTGTAACAGGCTCCGAGAAATTTCTTTTAAGACTCCATCAACGCTTAAATTAGTAAAATATTTTAAATAATTGCTAAAATAAATAAATAATATTAATATAGTCAGGGAGAGAATTTACTAGACTTGATATATGAAGAGGTAGATCGAGATCTATCCGAGTTATGTGATCCTTTGAAAACTTATTAACCTATTCAGGCCTTATATTTTGGGCTTATTAGATCTAAACTCGACCTATTTGGGCTTCGAAACTTAGGTGGGTTCATTCATGCATTACATTCGGGATGGTTTAACTAGAGAAATTATAATGCTACCTGGGAGGATTTGGTAGTGGACCTAGAGGGCCTCGGGTGAACGGTGACAATGCCATCCGATAGCCACAGGTGTTGGGTGCGAGTTACCGGCGAGGGAGGTTGAGCACTGATGCAAGCACATGGACAGTCGATACAAGGGGATAGGAGGTAGCCACGGCTAATGAGAAGGTTTTCATATATGTTCATCACAAAATATTTCTAGATCCCAATGCACCCAATGCTAATCGAGTAATTATTGGATTGTAAAGTATCCATTACTTGGAATACAAATTTTATTTCCTTTCATACCTCACAAGCAGCAGCTAGTTCAGTACTCCATCTGATTTGATTGGTTCTCAATAGCCATGAGATGATCATCTTAGGGTGATCCTTTTGTCGATAGATGCTCCTATCATACTTGTAGTCTCTAAAGGGTAAGAGCCATCCGATGGGATCTAGGGAGCCTTTGGTTGGGGAATGGGATCATGGTGGCCGCCGAGAAATGACCCCAAGCGTGGGTTAACTCTAAGCTCCATCCGGGTCGACATCCTGGCTTATGAAGCTTCACACTAACCCAGGAGAGGCTGGTTCAAGGGGATACTATGTGTGGTTAGCTGGTGGGGTGGTGTTCTTGTGCCTAAGCCTCTTCTTATATTCCAAGTTCATATAGCGGCCAAAAGGGTTTTACTGGTGCTTTTAGAAATTGAACAAGAAGCATTCGTTGGCTTCTACAGCTTCCCCTGCTTTTCTTTTTGTTCCACATTCAATTGTGCCACATATCTTGTGATTATATTTTTAGGTTTTTATTGTCCCTTTTTCATGCAAATTAGAATGGCATGTTGGGTCTGATCACTCCCTTGTAGGTAACCCAATAAACTGGTTTGTCATCGGTGAATTTGTGGAGAACAAATCCGGAGAACTATTTCCGGTCAACGGACGTTGGCCGGAGGAGAACAGTGGACGGTCAATGGAGATTGACCCGCGGACGGCCAGCTGATCCGGTCAACAAGAGGTTGATCATCTGAGGGCTACAGGAGTGCTGTTGGATGGCGGACGGGTAACAAGGAGACGGTCAACGGGAAGTTGACCGGATGGCTATGGAGAACGATCAAGTTCTTCGGTAGCAGTTGGGCCTTAGAGACTATGGAAGATGACAATTGGCAGAGGACATATGTCTTTCCCGGATTTGTCGACTGGCTGACAGTTGGGCTGCAGAGTTAGTGGGCAGGTTGCAGAGTTAGTGGACAAAGTAGTGGGTGATAGGTATCAGGCCACATGCAACCTATCTATTGGCTGAAGGTCTCAAAACAGATCGTTATATATATGCATGCTGGGCATGCTGTGCAAAGAGCGCGCAAGGCGCCATCAAAGTGGCCAGTGGGTGATAGTGAAATCTCAATCGGCGAGCGTTCGCCGGGGCTTTTGTAGCCGGCTGCTGTGTGCACCAACACTTGTAAAATGAAGAGATGAGTGCACCACCAGTGAGAGGGAGAAGAAAGAAAAACAGAGAGTAAAAAAGTGGAGAGTGTTTTCCGTTTACTCTGGTGAGGTTTTTCTTTGTTGTTCTCGGGTGTGTAGCGGATACTCCATCTCGGGGGTTTATAACCCATTTTACATAGTAGATTTATTGATGGACTATGTGTCCCGTGATTTTTCCTCTTCGGTTTGGGAAGGGGTTTTCACGTAAAAATATTGTGCATCATTTATTCCTTGTTCCTACTAAATGGTGGTTGTCGATGACGGGGGGGTTCGGGTTTTCCGCTGATGCCGGATCTGGTGGATTTGGGTCTTTTGACCCCAACAAGTGGTATGAGAGACGGTCAAGTCTCTTTATCGGAGCTTGCTGAGATCGGCCAAGGCTCGGAAAGGGCTGCTTGCGGAGGATGCTGACCGGAAAGGGCTACCTGCGGAGGTGCTGACCTACTGTCGGAGCGGAGTGAAGCGTCGCAAGAAAAAGCCACCTAGTGAAGTGCTGCAGAAGTGGAGCCGCCGAAGTCTGTGACGGTCGAAGTTCATCTGGAGTCATCGTGGAAGAGTTTGTCGTTTAGTGTGGAGCTAGATGGAACGGTAAAAAATACGGCAGAGTGAGCAGGGCCAAGTACGGAGCTGTGCGGAGCCAAGGGCGGAGCTGTGTATGGCCAAGGGTGGAGCCAACAGAGCCAACGGCGGAGGGCCAAGGGCGGAGCTGAGTAGGACCAACGGCGGAACCAGCAGGGCCAAGGACGGAGCTGTGTAGGGCCAAGGGTGGAGCCGTGTAGGGCCAAGGGTGGAGCTAGCAGGGCTAACGGCGGAGGGCCAAGGGTGGAGCTAGACAGGATCAACGATGGAACTAGCATGGCCAACGGTAGAACCAGCAAGGTTAAGGGCGGAGCTGATGCCATGATTCCAAGTTGAGGGGAAGCTGCCGGAAGGCAGGCGATGTCGGTCGTCGGTTAAAGGGCGAAGGTGTTACCCACAAGGTCGTGAGGGAAAGTTTGTCGGGTCTGGTCACTCCCTTGTGGGTAACCTAATAAACTGGTTTGTCATCGGTGGATTTATAGAGAACAAATCAGGATAACTATTTTCGGTCAACGGACGTTGACCGGAGGAGAACAGTGGACAGTTAATGGAGATTGACCGGCGGACGGCCAGCTGAATCCGGTCAACAGGAGGTTGACCGTCTGAGGGCTACAGGAGTACTGCTGGATGGCGAACGGGTAGCAAGGAGACGGTCAACGGGGAGATTGGCCGGATTCGGTCAACGGGAGGTTGACCGGATGGCTATGGAGAACGATCAAGTTCTCCGGTAGCAGCTGGGCCTTGGAGACTGTGAAAGATAACAGTTGGCAGAGGACAGATATCTTTGCAGGATTTATCGACTGGCTGACAGTTGGGCTGCAGAGCTAGTGGGCAAGTTGCAGAGCTAGTGGACAAAGTAGTGGGTGACAGGTGTCAGGCCACACACAACCTACCTATTGGCTGAAGGTCTCCAAGCAGATCGTTATATATATACATGCTGGGCATGCTATGTAGAGAGCGCGCAAGGCGCCATCAGAGTGGCCAGTGGGTAATAGTGAAATCACAATGGGCGAGCGTCCGCCGCGGCTTTTGTAGTCGGCTGCTGTGTGCGGGGGTGAAAGAAAGAAAAATATAGAGATGAGTGCACCACCAGTGAGAGGGAGAAGAAAGAAAAACAGAGAGTAAAAGAGTGGAGAGTGTTTTCCGTTTACTCCGGTGAGATTTTTTTTGTTATTCTCGGGTGTGTAACAGACACTCCATCTCGGGGGTTTGTAACCCATTTTACATAGTGGATCTGTTGGTGGACTATGTGTCCCGTAATTTTTTCTCTTCGGTTTGGGAAGGGATTTCCATGTAAAAAATACTGTGTATCCGTTGTTTATTGTTCCTACTAAATGGTGGTTGTCGATGACGGGGGGTTTAGATTTTCCGCTGCTGCCGGATCTGGTGGATCCGGGTCTTTCGACCCCAACAACATTTTGTACTCGGCGTTCAATTATTGACAAATTAAATATCTTCTCACATAGGTTGTGATTTATCTTCTCATGTTGAACTATCAAATGATCATTCTCAAATCTTGATACGTCTTGTTAATCTTTAGATGGATAGTATATTTTAATTGATGAGTTTTATTCATGATTTTTTCATTTAAACCTTTTATATTTGGTACACTTATCTACTTCCGAAACTTTATACTTCCATTTGCTTGAGTATTAAAATCTGGCTTTAACTTCCTGCTCAAATCATTGGCAATGTCTATTAAAAATTGATTATCCATTTTAGTTTCTTTAATTATCACCATTATCTTCGGTTATACTTAAACATAGGACAAAATTATTCGTGTATCTTAGGAATAACTTTTGACATCACATTCTTTCATACAATCTAATATCTTTATCTCCTTGATCTTCAAATAACCCGTTAGATTTGTCATTTGGCCGCTCAAGGTATTCACTATTACATTGAATTTTTTTGGTTGATAATAAATTTTATAATCATAATCCTTCAAATAATCGTTTTACTTTCTTTGTCTCATGTTCATTCCTTTATTGAGAACACTTCTAACTATTGTGATTTAAAAATACCAAAAAAATTTTCCCATTTGAACTTCTTACTAGAGGAAGCTTTTTCAAGATGGTCTAGAGCCCTTTTACTTGCAGGTCTAGTAAACACTATATTAATAACTCCTACTGCCAATCAGTTTTATAGCTGCTTAGTTTGCTTCTCATGATCTTTATCATTACTTGGGAAAGACCCATTATTTTGCAAATGTATCTTGAGGTACACTGTTTTATATTAAGGCATCAATTTGCTTTTGCAACATTTAGTTATCTTTAGTATTGTGTCTTGAAAATTAATAATAGAAGTAGTACTTTGATTGATCACTTTTTTCTGAGTTCTTGACTACCTTAGGCCACATGTAAAAATTTTTTTTTCTAAATTTGAATCATAACTTTGTCCTAATGTCATTCAACGAAATGATATTCAATGACTTGTACTCTCTATGAATGTCCAACTTGATCTTGTATTATTTTTTGTGACCCCAAGCAGAGGAGTTATTGCCTTTTTTTCTTCACTCCAACTTTTGACTCTAGATGGCTTACAAAATCTGAGCGTTCCTGCTTCCTTATTTCATTGGCTTCTTCTGTTGCGATACATGCTTGAGTGATAGCTTATACATACAAGAATGTCTTAGAGTTCAATTAAACTAAACGTTTAAACAATTCACCCGATTGTATTGTTATTATGATAAAATTTAGCTTCACTTCATCGGTGAGTTTCGATACAATTTTGGCCTTAGCACTAAATCTAGCTGGAAAATGCTTTAGGCTCTCGTTTGATAATTGTCAGATCCTGACAGGGTGGGTAGGTTGCTTTTCTTGGGACTAAATTACAAGGGTTTGCAGCCGTTTCACCCCCTCCTGGTTAATTGGGTGTTCGAAATCTCGACTATACTGATGATTCCATCCCTCAAGGCTATCTTCCCTAGCTTCGAAGTTTAGGCACCCTTCGAGCTACGAAGGAGTTGCACGAACGAGTGCCTTTGGAATCCTTGACTGAGTTTGGCCTCCATTTGAGATGATTTTCTTTCCTTTCGACCTCCTTTGAGACTTTGGCCTTGTGAGTTCGTTCATAAACTTTGTCCCATATGAACTTCCGTAGCTTCGATATGTGTTGGTTCTGAGTAGTTAGGTCTTCAATGTTGGGATTGGCCGATGACTTGGTACTTCCAGTACTACCCTCTTGCGGGATGATGCCACGGGATGGGATATCCTTTGTTGGCAAGCTTGATTGTTCATATGTTCATGTGTTCACCATTTTTGTTTAGTCAAAGACAAGCGTTGTTCCAAGACGGTTATGATTTTGATCGATCAAAGATGATTACTTAACTACGTTCCTACAAACGGTGCCAATATTGCATACATCGGATTTGAATAGTCATTCGAATGAGATCATATTGGTTCTTCAAATGGTTTTTCTGAATAATATACATCACAATAATTAATAAATGGTCATCGAATATGGAACTCACTTTTTAAAATATTATGACATACTCAAGTCAGTAATTATTCTAAGAAAATAAAAGGTGACTAGATGCTAATAATTTGAGAGAGAGTAAAAAATAAAGGACTTGGCACTGTGATTTTTGAGATTTGTAAGTATATAGGGAATTATAACGCTTTACTTGCTATTTTTATGAGTGAGTCAAATTCGGTCCCCATGTTTGAGAGAAATATACTATCTATAGTATTAGTACAAATTACCATATCCTTTCTGAAGAGGTATGATTACATATTAATTGAGGAGTTATATCCGTTAAAAATTGAATGATTCAACTATTATATAAATTTTCAATCTAACGCTTGTCTGTTAACCATATTAACTTTTCACTTGATTTAACCGTTCATCCATCGATTCATATAACCATTAGTGTTCAATTTATTAATTCAACGGTCATTTGATACCTCGATCTTGAGTATTATTATTAGTGTGATCATTCAGATATTTGATAGTTTGGACAAATTTTCTTTCTTTTAGGCCTAATAGTTTGGTTAATTCATATTCATCAATGGGCAACGGGTCGAGCTAATTTTATTTTGGATCGTACCAAATATGGAGAAAACTAATCAAATGGCCATCATTTTAATTTATTAGAAAACAATAAAAACAGCCTTTTTGCAATATTTTCTAAGTATTAAAATCTTAAAATATTCATATTATGCAAAAACCCTACAAAATAATTATCATATTTTAACAATTTTAATAAAATTAGATTTGGGTCATGCTGCCCATAATCTATACAACAAAAAGTAATTTTAGTCACAAAATTATGGTCATTAAAAATATAATTTTCGTTACTAGTAGTTTTAAATGAAGAAAAAATTTTGTTGTTATTTTTTTTATTGTTGAAAGTGTTTGATGATGAATTTTTTTTTCATCATTAATAATTGGGGTACCATAAATGATGATATTTTTTTCATCATTAAAGATAAACAATTGTGAGAGTAATACTACCATTAATAATATTTAAATATTTACCGATTACATTTTTTGGTATTAAATTTGAATAATTGTAAGTATAAATAGTGTTATTAATTGTAGCAAAATTTTTTACAATAGTATTTTAATAGTATTAAAACTTTCAAGTGTTTGAATAGTGTTTACCATTATGAATAGTGACTAAACTTTCAAGCGCTACGTAACTATATCTCGTCATCATATCTCAACAATTATAATTATATATATACTATATTTTTTATATGTCAACAATATAAATTTAAAATTTAATTATAAAAGTAATAGCAACATAATATCCAATATTTCATTGTTTAATGGACTAATACAATGCTAATAAGTTTGACTTATTTAAGAATGTATATTTTTCAAATTTAAGTTGCTAATATATAATATAATAGACTAACTTTCATGATAAATAAATTATCTATTTCTTCAAGACATTCTTCGTTTACCATTGTTGCAAATTTTGAATATCTCTAATAATTGGATTTCCTATAAATAATTTAGCTTAGTAACAAATTAATATTTAAACATGGATGAGAATCTTATAATTTAGTGTACTACAAATATATTGTTAAAATATCTAATAGTGGGTGATCACCTTCTTCTAAGGAAGGCATCATCATGAAATTAATGGTGATATCTTTCTCTATATGAATGTTAATGTCTCTCACATCTTTATATTTTTTAAATACAGTAAGGACACCATCACCATTACCATTTTTCAATAACCAATTATCATTTCCATAAGTAAACCACAGATCGACGAAATTTATATCAATAAATATTTGAGGCATAATTAGAATATTTAGGTATGATGCAAAGTCATTATCAATAATGGGTTTTTTGTTAACTTGCTCACAGGAACAAATGAAAAGAAAATAATGTTTGAACTGCCTTATTTAAGAGAATGTTATGCTAGAATAGAAATATAATAGATAATATAATATAAAATGATACTTCTTTTTACCTATTAGTCATCTTTTATGCTCTTTGATTAACATACCTAACACTATATAATTATTCAACTGTGTCCGGATAATAATTATTTCTATCCTTATTAAATGGATCCAAATTTTGGAGACAAAATAGTTAAATGTGAGACAAAATAATCAAATTTAGTAAAAGAGAAGGCGATAGTTACATTATTTCTGCTAACATGGATAGCTAAGATGATAAACTAATAAGTCTATCGGATTTGAAACACAACAATTTCATGGGAAAAAGCATATTAAAGTCTAAATACATAAATAGGGGTCACTTAAATGTAAGAATCTGAACATCTAAGAATTTCTCGTAAAGAAAGCTGCCTATTGGAATTCACATTGTTCATGAAAAAAAAGTAGAACAGACAAAGTGAATGAGCAACTATGTGTTTTTAAAAAGGAAGAAATATGTCTCAAGGGAAAAAAACACATTGAAATATGGAAAACAGATCCAAAGAGCACCAACTACACTGCTAATTGAAAAAAGAGGACCAAACTATGAAGCATCTACTACCATAAATATGAAATTATCAGCTTTTTATCACTAATTTTGAAACACTGTGTCATCCAAATGAAGTTGAAACATGATACAAGGCAAAGGAACCTACAAAACATTTAACTAAAAAAAAAAGAGTAACAAAAACTATCAAAATGTTACGGCATCCATCCGGTGGGGCAATTCAATGCATAAGTCACGTGATGCATAGTCATCCACGGTTGAAGCCACTGTTATAATCAGTTTGTATCATGATCACAAGAAATATGCCGATCACTATTTTGGTCAGTTGATCACGAATAAATATTAACTTATTTTGGTCACAATCACTATAGTATAGCAATAACAAGAATCCTCGTTCCCCTTGCCTCATCATGAACAATGTGGGGAGTACAGCAAAATAACTCGTTAAACTTGATATCGTACAGTAGGACCAAACTTTTCTTGCCGCAAACAGGCAAACTCATCCTCCTTTTGGTCCCTCAAGTTTGTCGAAAAGCACTCTTCCATTAAAACCCCAACAAATATTTCCCAAAAAATTTGCTCATTCTCCAATCCTAAAACTCATTTCTTCATGGATCACTAATGGTCCACTTATCTTTCCAACTTGTAGGAGGCAAAAATGACCGTATCCCCTTTCGTACAGCGACTGACTTTGAAGACCTTCTCAATTCACCAGATCTGAATTTTGGGTTTTGGTAGGATCCTGCTCACCTGTGAATTTTTGCACTTTTTCGTTGGTAAATTAATCGTATGCTGTTGCTGTTAGATTTGCTTTTGTCGGCTCTAAATTTCAACACCCTTTGTTAGAGACATTTGTCTTATTGGCATATTCCGTGACCATATGTATTATTTTATTAATGTCGGGTTGTGGGTTGTCG
>JAOVVI020016059.1:0-11000 GCA_028571085.2 Nepenthes alata
TGACGCTACAAGTCCTCGTCCATTTTCCAATGGAGTCCGCGGACACAATGCCACTCGGGAGTGACCCCAACACTAGGATGGGTGTGCATTATTGCCGCTGAGATCACTTCAAAACCTTGCTTGCCTTACCTGTTACTGGGATACACTAACATGTAAGTAACATAACATATTTCCACTGGATAATCATCCGGTCCAGCAGCTGGAAAGAAAGCTGAAAATATTAACAGAATGAACAACATTTGCCCATTACTCAATTACATGAAAATTTTGATGCAATGAGGCTACAAGTTTCTAAAATCCCTGAGAAATTAGATTGTACTATCCTGATTATAGCATCAGTAACATGTGAAAAATGGATTGTACTCAATTACAGGAGCCTTGCTCACAACCAGACCAGTATTACCCCATTGGGGAAGAACAACCGAACATCCAAGTTTCAGAATGATGAGGGCCTGGACCACCTGCCCCGGAGGTACTCATGGATCGCAGCTAAACAACATGTAGACGGAGAAGTATTTGGAGGGATGAAGGCCAAAGTAATTATCTTCCATTAAGTGCATTTTAATAATTAGGCATTAGTAGGGTTTAGAATACTACGGAAGCCAATTTTACAAGAAGGGAGGACATTTTTGGATAGAAAATTGTGTAATAACACTTTGGCGGCTCCAAAAGCTTGGAACTCACAAGAGTAATATGTTCAGCATTTTTTTATTAGCTATGGGCATTGCTTGGGCTGTTTAGGAGTAACCCTGATTCTTCTTCGTATACTTGGTTCGTAATCCTTACTAGTCAACATATTCATAGTATTAGAGTGGAGTGAGAGACAATTTGGTGAGAAGGGACAAATATAAAATTTGGGAATAGGTTCCTTCTAAGAATCTGAGAGACCTTCCCAAAAAGAGATATTAGCACACGAATGTATAAACCATCATGCTGTACAACTTGCAACCAGCCGTAACTTGCATCTTGAATCCAGTGACGTTTATCTCAGAACTCATATTATATTACGATAAATACAGTGGAAGCCAATGAAGAAGCAAGCTATTTGATGCGATCAATGCCGCAAATAGATTATGTTGAAGCGATAAATGTTTCAGCACAAAACTTGAGATAAAACTGAATTTAGTTCACAGATCAAAAAAATATATGTATTACTGAAGAAATGATATAACATATGGGATTAATAATTTATCCATCTTACCGCATGTACAATGAGATACGTTTCTCCCTTCTACAGGTAAAATGTTTTAACCGTGCATGAAACTGATTCAATTAGTTCCAATTTAAACAATAGGTTGGCAGGTCATTTAACTCTGCAAGATTCACGAGAAAGGAGGATCCAAAATATGTTGGGTCTGGTCACTCCTTGTGGATAACCTAACAAACTGGTTTGTTATCGGAGGATTTGTGAAGAACAAATCCAGAGAACTGATTTCGGTCAACGAGACGTTGACTGAAGGAGAACAGTGAATGGTCAAAGGAGATTGACCGGTGAATGGACAACTGTGAATTTCAGACAACTGTGAGTTTCAGTCAACAGAAGGTTGACCGTCTGAGGGCCACAGGAGTACTGCTGGATGGCGGATGGGTAGCAAAAGAAGGTCAACAGGGAGATTGACCGGATAGCAGCAGAAAACGGTCAACGTAAATTGACTGGATGAATGCTGAAGGCGGTCAATGAGATGTTGACCGGGTGGGAGAGGATTCTGGTCAACAGAAAGTTGACCGACTGAGTAACGAGCCTAGAAAACTTTGGAAAGTTGCAGCTAGCAGCGGACAGATGTCTTTCCAGGATTGGTTAACAGGCTGGCAGTTAGGTTGTAGAGCACGCGTCTGAACAGTGCAGAGCATGCGCCGTCTTACAGGGCATGGGCCTGTAGGAAGCTCGAAAACTGGTGAAGACGTGAGACTGATTATCTACAAGATGACCAACTAGGCAGATGAGATTAGGTTGAGCCAGGATGTTTATATATGAGCACTAGGAGTTTCAGGCAATGCGTGGCATGTGAAAGCCACCAAGGTAGTGACCGGGCGGGTGTATGAGACAACACCAGGGGCGCTGTGCGCCGGCCACATGTGTGTGAGGGCACTTGTAAAATGAGAGAGCAGAGAGCACCACAGTGAGGAGAGAAGGAGTAGAAGAAAGAGAGAGTAGTGAGTGAAACACAAAGAGTGAGGCTTTGTATTCTTGTGCTCTGTTCTTCGTTTTCGTCTCTAGGGGTTGTGTAGCCAGGGTGGTTGCTGTACTCTATCTTTGGGTTTGTGTAACCATTTTATATAGTAAATCTATTTGTGAACTTTATATCTCGTGATTTTTTTTTCCTTAGTTGAGAAGAGATTTCCACGTAAAAAAAAAAATATTGTGCATCTCTTTGTTCTTTATTCCTACTAAATGGTGGCTGACGATGACGGTGGGATTCGAGTATTTCGCTGCTATCGGATCAGGTGGATCCGGGTATCGAACCCCAACAAAATCATGGGAGAAAAGAAGAGTTCTACCGAATCAAGTAGGCGACTTAATATTCTGGCTTTAGCTATCTTGTTTGAAAACAATAAACAATTACGAAACCAAAATGTCGAAAAAATTCAGATATCCAGTAAAAGAATTAAGTTCCAGAAATGAAAGAAGTTGCAGTCTCTTAAAGGAACTTGGACGCCGCAACTCCCGAGCTCGCAACTGTTGCAGATCGAAACCGCTTTGGCCTTTTAGCGATACTTGAAATATGAATTTTGACAATAAAATAATAGCCGAAACCAGAATCAATCTCTGATAATGCTTGATTCCTTAGAATTAATGTCGGTACTCTACCGTGCAATCGTTGCGAGCACGAATCGCCGAAATCACTCGAGCGGTCCAAATCTGTGAGAGGGTTTCGCCATTCTTGCTCAATATATGAACTTTAAATTAAAGTTCATATATTCTACCAAACATTTGTTTCTCCTTCAGGCAGCTGAAACTGTCAATAGATACATAAACTTTACTCTCCGTCAACTCATTACGTAACAAATTATAAATAACACTATTCTTCATGGCTTTCCTTCCGCCTTCAACCAACTATTTTACGATCAACCATCTGCCCTAATTTTAACGGAGTATACGAACCCTAAATTTATTTATCTCTGTCCAATTTCGCTCATTCTATCCTGACTCATAGTCATTTCAACGGAGTATCCGTCGTACTTTTTTATAATTATTATATTTGTAAAATTTTGATTGAATATATCTCCTTATTTACTTACAGTATATTAAAATTAATAGCACAGAAATTAACTATGATTTGGACCAATAATTTATCTATTTTTATTTTATTTACTCTATAAATTTGAAATAAAAGATTCTTGAAATTTGTGATTACATTTATATTGTTATAACTGCTCATTTACATTGATAAATTATATATAATTTTTTCAATTGAAAATATAATTTTAAACTAATAAATTTTATAACACAAGTGGCATTGGCCTAAACAAACTATAAATTTTAGCACATCTCTTTTCAATTGTTCTTAAAATTAGTGATTAATTATATCTTAAAAATTTAAGATTGTTAAAAAGTTAAAAATATCATTAATTAGTTATATTTTAAATTAGTATATTATTTATTTTTAAAATATTAAAATATTTTAATTTTTATTTTAATACAGATTCTACTCAAATCAAATACTAAATCAAAACAATATTATTTTAAATTATATATAATATTATTTTAAAATAATTTAAATCACCCAATTATAAATTAATGATCTTTTATAATAACTTCAAAAAGGTAAACACGTCACGCACCATTATACCATCACGTGATAAACACACATCACACAGCACCATTATACCGTCACATGCTAAACGCACACCGCACCATTATAAGAGGCGTGTAATAGTGGGATTATAAAATTTATTATTATTGTAGAAATATTAAAATTCTTGGAATATTTATATAGAATTTATATTTTAAAATTATTTTGAAATAAAATATATTACAATTTCAAATTCTCCAATTAAACGAGTAGTTGTTATTTTTTATTTTTCTCATTTATTTTATTTTTAAGGTATAATTTAAAACTTTCCTAAATAAAATGTATTGTTCATTTGATAATTCTTGCATATAAATAATCAAATAATCACGCTAACAAACCTAGCTATCGTACCAAAATTAAATAAATATGATTATTCTTATATCTTAATAATATAAAATAAACATAAATATTTAGACCAAATATAAATAATAATAGTTGTCAATAATTTCAAACAGAAATGACACAATTAAGAACAAACCTAAAATAGATAAAATTAGGTACGTTGCAACTAATGGGTAAAAATTAAAATATTAAAGAAAAAATGTATTTTAAATTTTTATGTAATTACTTACGCCATTATAAGAGTGATTTGGCATGATATTAGGAACCCCAATTCTTCTTATTTATGATAGATAGTTCTATGAAAGTCCCAAACTTAACTTTATATGAATAATATACACAAAAAAGGCGTTATTTCTATGATAAACCGAATATAATTCACATCGGAGAATTAAAAGTTTAAAAATCCAAATATCCCACTAGAGGAGAGGTTGATAAAATTTTAATTGGAGTCACGAATTTTATTCAATGTATAATCAAGAATTTGAGAATTTCAATAAAAGAAACTATAACAAAATAACTCCTTAAAATATTTGTCTAAAATCACGCCATCAAGAGACCCATAAGAGGAACCAATAAGATAGATCATTAATGAGAAAATATAGGCTAAATGCACCATAAAAGAATACAATATTACCAAAGATTAAAATGTTCGTGGCAGAGACATGAGACATGAGCCTATGCACAACTCATATTGTATGCTTTCCCTTTTACTTCATGGCAGCCGGTCAGGCTTTTGCTTCCTCTTCTTGTGACTCAAACCTTTCATGGATAGACTCCCAACTAATAAAGGGGATGAGAAAGTGCTCTACTGAAAACTTTTTTAGGTCGAGCAGGCGGTGCCAATCCATAATAGAGAAATTTGTTGGGGTTACTCATTTCGTAGTGTTTTGTCTGCGGACAAATGAAAGAAAATGGACGCGAACTTTTAGAAATGTCCGAGAACACAAGTTCAAGAAATTTGTCAAAATGGACGATGACCAGTTGAATGAGTCATGTCCGAGAGGTAACTAAAGACATGGACGATAACTCTGAAAAGCCTAGGCGTTGATTCTATCTTTGTAGGCCTACTACAGCTGTGTTTTCAAGTGGACAATTGACCCACCCTGATTAAAAATTTGAGGCGGCTATAACTTCTAATGGGTGACAGGCCTGCCACATGCCACTCTGCACGCCAGGCGTGCGCCTGCTGTGGTAAGCCTATAAGGCGTGATCCTACCACCCTACTGCTAGGGTGGCTGGCCGCCCACTAGGCCTATTATATATATATATATATATATATACTTGTGCCTTTTTGCCTTAAAGAGAGTTATAGGTATCACTTGAGCGAGTATAGAGAAAGATGTGGCAAGCTTTTGCTGTAAATATAGAAAAAGATAGACATTTTTAGAGAGATTGAGAGATATACACTTGTAATTATTATTTTTTGTTTGGATTTGTGTAGCTAATATTCTTATAAACAATCAATTATTTATAATACATTCTTTTTGTCATTTTTTTAGTTGAGAAGAATCTTTCTACGTTAACATCTCGTGTGTATTATTTCATCTATTCTATATCTATTTTTGCCCGTCCGTCTAAGCGCTCATCTCTATTAGCATTCGAGTGCTCTGTTAAACCGATCACTGTGTATTCCATTTTGTACCAACAAAATTGTCCCATTTGAAATGGGGTAAAATTAATTTATCTTATTTTTTTAATTATTTGAGTTTAATTGAACAAATAAAAATTTTAAAATCATCAATCATTCAATTAAAATTAAATTGCTAACAAAGAAAGAGGTACTCGACCCCTCTCCTAAAGAGGTCGATTAGTGACAGTCTAGTTTAGTGATTCTTTTGACTGAAATGAAGAATATTATTCAGAAGAATAATATTCAAATAAAAAGTCTAAAATAAAAAGGTCAATAAAAAAAAAAACTCAAAATAATCATCTTCACCACAATATATTAATTATATACTCAGCTTTTGATGTTTTTTAACTGCATCATAATATTTTAATTATATTCCTAAACTTTTTAGACGGGAAGATAGGAAATTTTCGGTAAACTTTAAATTTGAAGAGTTTAATAAAACTATGACAAGAATGAGATATAAGTTACCTTTCTTCTCACAATTATTCTAATTTTGTTAACTCAAGTGTGAAAGTAAAAAACATAATAATAATAAATTTAAAATATAGTGAGCAATTTAGTAAAATTCAAACGTTAAACAATAACTAAGAAATATGATAAAATTTTTATTTTACTATAATATATTTTCGTTTGTATTTTTTAAATGATAAAATTTGAAAATACTAATAAAATAACAAAAGCTACGAGCACGAGTCTTTTAAATAAAATAATATATTATTTATTTGTATTAATATATTCATATAAAATAATATATTATATAATACAGCGTTATTTTATAACATTTTAAAAATTTCAATTAATTAAAATATATTAAAGGAAGAGTTGGAAAATTTGTAGACAAAATGAATAAGCGTGGCGCATCCACAGCACCCGAAAATTTCCTGCTCATTTATTAAGCCTCGCAACCTTTTAGATCTTCCGAATCTCTCTGCCTCTCAAATTTAACAGAAGCGCGGCGCTTCTGTACTCTTTCCTTCACCGTCCTCCATTCGTCTCGCTCTCGCTCTCTCTGACTCTGCCTCTCTCTCTCTCTCACTCGACATGGGATAAACAGCAACAGTACTACTAGAAGCTTCTTCCTTTATCTCTTCCCACCGCTCGATTCTGCAGGCTGCATGTGAAGGAAAGAAACCCTGGGCAATATCAGCTCCGAACATATGTGACCCAGCTAATATTTCATCGTCTTCTTCAACAAAACAGAACTCTCGGAGTAGAGAGAGGGGTGACTTAATTTTGGGGGCTGGAGAATGGAGTGTGGGGCGGGGTGGTGGATTTTGATGTGCTTTATGGCGAGTATTCTGATCTCGGGACTGAGTAGATACCGAGAGTGTAAGAGGAGGGAGAGAGAAAGAGAGAGATGGGGTGTTCCGAGAGGCAGCTTAGGGTGGCCTTTCATCGGAGAAACGCTGGACTTCATTGCCGCTGCTTACACTTCTCGTCCCGTTAGCTTCATGGAGAAACGGAAGTCTCTGTAAGTAAAGCCTATTCTCTCTCTCTCTCTCTCTCTCTCTCTCTCTCTCTCTCACCTGCTGCTTCTGTCATGGCGGTGTGAATTTAATCTGATGAATTTAGCAATGATTAGTTGAATATCTTGAGTAATGAACGAAGCGAAGTAGGTGAAAAGATCTTGGAGCATAGAATTCAAAGAGTCGCACCGCAAAAACAATGAAAAATGGGGGGAAAAAAAAAAAGAATTCTAAACGGCAGCTTAAGTAGCTTATGAACTTCACAGTTGATGGTTATTGGAAAAGAATTTTGGCTCATATATATAATTTTGATATAACAGTAAAATTATTACCTTCTTGAATTCTAATATGCGCCGAATTCCGCGGTGAAAAACCTTTGAGGAATTTGCGTTCTTTTTATTTTATTTTTGTTCTTTTAATTTTTTTTTAAAAAAATTGTCGGGTCATAAGATCACGAAAGGGTGATCGTACACTAATTTTATCTTATTTTATTTGTATGGGTTTTCTCTGGATAAGCGTCTTTAATTTTGATGTGACTTTAAATAACATAAAACTGTGGGTCATACGCTTTGGGCTCTCAAACTAATACTACTATAATTACCCTGTGGTCCACTTCCAAGTACTCGTCAGAAATTAATCAAGGAAAATATTAAAATACAAAGTTATTCAATTTTCTTTTAAATCTTTTTGTAAATTATTTTTTTATTATATAATTAAATTATAATTTAGTACCAGTTGTATTATAAGTAAAAAAGGGTTGAATTTATTATATTTTATGGCAATTATACGTAATGGGTAAATTTTGAAAATTAACTAATTTGTTTATATCAAATCCAAATCATAGATTTTACACCGGCCTAGAATAAAATTTATGTTTTAATAACTATTGTAAACACGGTTTAGAAATAAAACTTGACAGTGAATTTAGGAAGATTTGCGAAGTTGTGAGATTTTTTCGATAGTATATTGGTATCAATTTTTCGAAAATAATCTGACTCGATTTAGTTTGGCTGCCAAGATTTCTATCGAATGCTAGATTATTAATCGGAATTCTGATAGCAGTAATATTTGACATGTAGTAGGCCAATTAAAATAATGTAAGCTACCTAAGGTAGTAGTAGCAATAATAATAATAATAATTTAAACCTCCGTAAGCTGGGTGGATAATTACTTAATACGAAACAATAATATATTTAGCTGGGTGGCTCGAAACAAAGAAATGTTAGCTATTTTACTCGTGCATGTAGCATGATTATATCTTATGTAATCATGTATAAATTTGTTTGTTTTTGGACTAATATAATTATCTATTTACTGTCATTTTTTTCCAAATATAATGGTAATTTTAAATATACATAATAGTACGAATTTCAAATTAATTTACAACATAATAACGATAAAATAAGCTTTTAAAATAGGATGCATGACTTGTACGTACCATATTTTTACCACCACGATACATATTTGATTGATTCTCACTACTTTGGGCAAATCTTAAAAAATTCTTTAAAATTTTTAATATTGTCATATTAGATTTATTATTTAATAATTGTTAACATTTAAAAAATTAAAGTATGATTATCTTTATTTTTTTATTTTAAAATTATAATCGTTGAATTCTGATGCTGCTGAAAAAATAATAGTTGGGTTTTTTAACGGAGGTTGTATTTGTAAGATGATTATAACATGTTTTCCAAATTTTTGTTCTGCTTGTAACCTAATTATTAATAAAATGAGTAAAAATTGAAAAATCCATCCGTCCTGCTTCCATCCCCATTGCCATTTATGCTTGTCGTTGATGTTCTGTGTCATTAGCATTTCTCCCAGTGGCTCACAGCTTCACAAATTCGAACCATTCATTCATTCATTCACGAGAGAGAGAGAGAGAGAGAGAGAGAGAGAGAGAGAGAGAGGACTGAACATGGTTAGGGTTTATGGAAGGAAAACTCAGGCAGTTTGATGCTGGTCCCACGGTGAAATCTTCAACAGATACCATTTTGTCCCTTTTCTCCCACTCCTGATTTGATGTTCAACGACAGTTGTAGATCGATGAGGCCATTAACTTGATCGAACTCGAGCTGTGGGAACAAAGCAGCACACTTCAAGTTGAAATTTCAAAGCAGTTAGAGAGGGGAAGGAGGAAGAACAGCTATCAGCGTCGGCAATAAATTCAATGAATGGAGGAGTCGGTGAAAGTCTGCCACCGTCTACAGTTACCAGACTCCTCAGACACTGTAGCTCCTGTGTCTTCTGCAGACAGAAAGGTTCCTCAGCCCCTCCCAATCCCTTCCAAAACGCTGAACTTTCTCCATTGATTTTCCGCTTCCCGATGTTATTTCAACGACCCATTTCTCTTCCATGTCCATTCATCTTTTCCCTTCTGTTCCATCAGTTCATTTATTTCATAGCAACCTCTCTATATCGTAGACTAGTAACAACTTTCTCTCTCTCTCTCTCTCAATTCCATCGGAAAGCTCGTTGAGATAGCACGATAGGTTACTTAACGGAGGTTGTCAGTCAGGATAGGGCTGTCCTCCCTTAAAAACCTAGGCTTCCACTTCGATACAAATCGGATTTAAACCCTCGAATGTTTTCGAATGTCGATTGACGACCGGTTAATTAACCTAACTGGTATCTGCTCCGACCTTACTACTGTACTATTAAGGAAATTATCACAAAAAAACTTAGGGATGGCATGACATAAAATTATAAGATTGTATACAGATTTATTGGATTCTGAATTGAATCTGGATAAAATTCAAGATTTCTCAACTGGGTTTAAATTTTGCTTGGATTTACTATACTCCAAATTTAAACTTAATCCTACCTCAATTAACACTGTTTTATATAAAAATATAATCTCCATAAAGATTATGGGGTATTCCAATTCTCTGAAGTAACCTTGTCGTACCTCCAAAAAGGATTTTGTTAAACCAACTCATCCCCTCCATCAAACCACCTCAACATTGCCTTTTCAATTCTCATTCTAAATTGACAAGTATTTAACCAATTGCTTGGTGATTAGGAAATCAGAGGAAGATCTTGTTACCATCAGGACTGATGATTTATACTATTTTTTTTTTCTGTTATTTGATAGATGAATCAATTCTTTATCGTCTGATTGTATTAAGTTATCATAAACAATATTCGTATTATCCATTTTTTTGTTTTGCTTGTAAGAGAACAAAAAGAAGTTGATTTTTATTCAAATCGAGACTGGATTTAAATTATCAATTTACAGTATTTGGTTGAATTTTTATTTAATTATGTTCCAACAAAAGATATATATAGTTTACGAAATAATCTTATAATTTTCAGGTACGGGAAGGTGTTCAAGACGCACCTGTTGGGAAAGCCGGTGATAGTGTCGACTGAGCCGGAAGTGAACCGGATGGTTTTGCACAACCATGGGAACGTGTTCGTGCCATCGTACCCAAAGTCTATAACGGAGCTGTTCGGGGAGACTTCAATTCTGAAGATGAACGGGACGATGCATAAGAGGCTGCATGCCTCCATTGCTCGTTTCTTCAAGTCACCGCTTCTCAAAGCCCGACTAACAACGCACATTCAAAACTCCGTCCAAAGCTCTTTGGCTTCTTGGAGACCCGGCCAGCTTGTTCTCATCCAAGATCAAACCAAACAGGTCTCTCTCTCTCTCTCTCTCTCTCTCTCTCTCTAGGTCTCTCTCTCTCTCTCTCTAGGTCTCTCTCTGGGAAATGCTTTCAGAACATTCATTAGTCGTTGATATCCTCTAAAAATCGAGTGTTT
>JAOVVI020016060.1:0-10999 GCA_028571085.2 Nepenthes alata
TGGTTTTTCCCTTGATTGAAAAGGGTTTTCCACGTAAAAACCTTGTGTTCATTGTTCATTCTCTATTCCTCTTCTTTGTTGCTTCATTGAATCGGGAAAGTATTCCGCACCTCTTTCCCAACAACAAGAAGAACAATGGAATTAGTGGACTTGTAGGTTAAATTGGTTGGGATATGGGTTACTTCTGTGTGGACTTATATTAAATTGGCAGAACAACGAGTTTGGCTAAATATGTATGGGAGCAATATTGAGGGGAAGTATTGCGCGGTTATATAGCCTGATGACAATGATTTGCCGAAGTGGTACACTTGAGCCGGGTGGTGAATTTGCTGGAATGACGCACTTAGGCCAGAGTGGTGAATTGCCGGTGTGATTACACTTAGACTGGAGTGGTGAACTGCCGATGTGGTTATACTTAGGCCGGAGTAGTAAACTATCAGAGTGGTGAACTTGTCGGAGTGGTACACTTAGGCCGGAGTGGTATAGTTAAGCCAGAGCGGTACACTTAGATCGGAGTTGTGAAATGCCGGAATGGTACACTTAGATCGGAGTTGTGAAATGCCAGAGTGGTACACTTAGGCTAGTTTGATCAATACTGATGCAAAGGCGGATCGAGTGTTATTTGTCTAGAAAGTTGGTAATTTGTAAAGTCCAGTATATGCAGCTAAATTGCAGAGCAGGTAGTTGACTTTTCAAAATTGGTAGCCAATTCTGTAAACCAGGTCAACTGTAAAGTTCAGGAAAGGAGTGCGACTTTGTGGAGTAGGTAGCAAACATTGTAATGTACGTGACCGTTTTGCAGAGTAAACGCCGCCTAGTACATTTGTATATATATATGTTCATAGTAGAGATTTGATAAGTGAAGAAGTAGAGATGAAGAAGCAGAAAATATAAGGAGTCATCCTTTTGTTATTGTACTCTATTTTCTATTTTTCGAGGGTTTCTATAATCAATAATTTTTGTAACCAAATTTTATATAGTAACATTTTTTATAAATCAAGTATTCCGTGGTTTTCTTTCCCTTATTCAGAAGAGGATTTTCACATAAAATTTATGTATATTGTTCTTTTCTCTTTCTATTGTGTGCATAATTATTGTTATCAATTTTTCTTCTCGATTCACGATTTTGCCGGGCCCACTTCCTAACAAAACTAAAAAATAAATAGGAGAATTTTCTGATTAGTTCAAGTGAAAGATCGCATATATGGAAGAAATATGAAAATTGAATAATTGCCATCGGCTTAAAAAGTCGGTAGACGTTCACCGCCCTATTTTTAAACTCTGACATATATTGAATTGCAATAATTTTGATATTTACAATGTTCGGAGTACACATTTATCATTAGTGAAAATGCAGAGATTCTCGCTAACACTTATTCTCAATGTTTGTGTGTAAGTTTTACTATTTTTCATTTATTTTGTCATATATGTAACATATAGTACTATTCATTTACTTATATTCTCCTGTTTTTACATCCAAGCTTGTTATAGGTATTTTCTTAAATCTTTTATAGGTGAATTTGTTTTAGATTATATCTGTGTACCACGATGCATTGGGCCCCAACTTTAACACAATGCAAAATACAGAAGAATTTGATTGCAAGAAATGAAATGCTCGAAGAAAAATGGACGAGTTCTTAACTGGAAGGTACTTTAAGAAGATTTGAACGTCCCATCAAAACTAGCCCCAGTAATAGCAATTAGACAGCATAGGTAATCATCACAGTGACTATATAAATAGAAATTTTACTAACACATAAGCAATTGTTTTGGGTAAAATATACATAACCAGAGTACACTACATGAAAAGACAGGGATGGATTACTAATACAACTTCCAAGGGATAACAGTCAGCTTAAACCCATTATTATTGGGCATCTATCTTGTGGCGATTGAATGCCATAAGCACCTCCTTGGGTCATTGAGGATGTAATTGTACTTGGTTTAGCTTTTAAGGCCTAAGGCATCACACTTTAGGATTATAGGGTTCGAGATTCAGGTCAGTGCTACCACTAGATTTGATGTTGAGGATTTATGATTTTTATCTGACTGTTACATATTGTCTCTCTCAGAATCAGTTTTCGAGAACCGTTCTTCTAAATCCGTTTCCATTTCACATTTTGGTGTAGAATAGAAATATAAAACAGCATGGCTCTTTGCATGGAGTGGTTGGGGAAGGAAACTGCCGGTGGAAAGTGGCCAAAATTCTCCAAAACGCACTAATTGTTTGGGATTGGCAAGAAAGAATATTTTTCATTCCACATTTTGGTGTAGAACAGAAATATAAAAAACAGCATGGCTCTTTGCATGGAGTGATTGGGGAAGGAAACTCGGTGGAAAGTGGCCAAAATTTTCTGAGACGCACTAATTTTTTGGGATTGCCAAGGTGTACATCTTGAGATTGTTGTTTTCTTGAAAGAAGAGAAGGATGAGTTGGCCTTGGTCAAATTCCATTAAGTTGGGGACCGTGATTATGACGGATGATACTGGCAAGGTGATGAAACAATCTTTTAGTGGACTGATTGGTCGGTCTGTCCCTGATGCAGCGCATGGCCTTCAATCAGCAAGGCAGTCCAATTGAAGGACACCGCCTATTCACTTTCAGCCATTCAAGCGATATTTTATTAATATTCCTCGTAAAAGTGAAGTCTCGCTTATGAGATAATAGAGTGAAAACGATGTAGCATTGAACAGGCGCAATGACAGCAGGAGTGGGATCCCTACTATCCCTCCATGGATACTGCAGTATCATACGCCGGATGGTTTGTAATTAGGAACGAAGAATATCTGGTTGAGTAAGGTTTTACCTTAACTCGAGTCTCCCTGTGGAATGCGCCTGGGTCTCTTACGAACTCGAGCGGGGATAGGGAACTTTTATTCTAAATGTGAAACCAGAAGAACCTACTGAGAACATTTTCTATTATTAATTACTCCAGAATTACAGCTCAAAAGCATATCCCAAAATAAATATCAAACACCTCTTAAACGGGTGCCAAACGGCGTTCTATCCTTCCATTTTGCAACCCCAAACATTCTTCCCTAGCCTTATGCCAGCGGGTTCATACTGCATGCATCAGTAAATCAACTTTTCAACCTTCTATTGCCGATTACATCATGGAGCGCCCATTCACCGCGTAAGCATACACAGTAAGACCTATTCTTATATTTTTTTCCTTGCCATAATTGCCGTGCATGAGTCTCTAACCACACAATTTTCTGTTTTGATCATATCACGCATCTAAATAACTTCGCCCTCCCCTTACGAGGAGGCTGCTAGTTTTACCTGCAAGATGATATGCTGCGGTGGGGAAGGAGACAAAATTACCAGAAAACAGTAAAACCAGCTTGTTTTTGTGTTCAACTTTCTCAGACAATTATCTGCATCTAAAGTTCAAGAAACACTGAGTTAACAGATGTAGTATTTAGTCAACTTACAATAATCTATTGCCTATCGCGCATGGTCGACACTAAATGGACATACATATCTTCATTAATTTGCTCATTACTGCTACTATCTGCATCAATTTACATTTAAACTACCATTTCATGCAGAAAGGACTCGGTGATCATAGTTCCCCTGATAAACAAGATTTTCAAAAATGGAGCATTTCCTTGACAGGGAAGGCAGCGTTAGAATCACATCTGCCCTGAAATTTATCTGTCAATTTCTCCCAACAAATTGACAACAGTGTTGCATTTTCGGCGATGAGAGTTCGATCTTTTCGTAGTTGTAAGCAAGTGAGAGTTAAGCAGACAGAGAAGAGAGACCTAAAACCTTGGAGAGCTGGTGTTGATGGGAGCCCAAATATCTGCGCCATTGCTTCCAGCTAATCCAAGTGTGCGTGAGATTGGCACAAGACACAAGCCCTTGTTCCTAAGGCTATATTTCTCTGACTCCTGCGAATTGAAAAGGGAGGCTAAAACGTCATGGTTTTACAGCAAGAGAAGTAGCGGATTTAGCGCGTGTTAGACTCGTAACAATGTATTGACTAGTCATGGTGTTGATGAGAAAACAACAGTAATTTGATTTTGTTTGTATTTATTTATTTTGCTAGTATAAAACTTCTACATCCGTTGGCTTCTTGACATAAAAGCAGAACATTATTTAAAGGTGATCATGAACTGCATTCCTAGATCCCCTATTTTCTTGTAATTATGTACCACCACATGGTATAAAACATTCCTAGATCCCCTATTTTCTTGTAATTATATACCACCACATGGTATAAAACTGGCATATGTTTAATCCCCGTTTCAAGCCCCCAAAAGGCATTCCCATAAGGAGGTGAATTCATCTAATAGCATAAACCTTTGAGTAGTTTATTTCTTGACATATTTGGTATGTCTATGGTCTGGCTTTGTATTCAGCTCACTAAACTTAAAAATCTCTTAACTTTAGTTGGGTCATACCAGATCTCAGGAGACATATGCATACATTACCCAAAGCATGGGTTTTGTACATAAATTCCTCTCACGATATATACGGTAATATGTAGTACACAATTAATTACACGCTGCTATATATTTTGGGGGTCAAATTATCAGCAAAGGGGTTCCCTATAAAGACACCAACTCTCTCCCAACAAGATTTGATCTTAACACCTCTAGTTGAAATCTAAAGTTCAAATCACTGGAGGGCCCTCGAAGGAACATAATGCTGCTATTTATATAGAAGACAATACGAATTGTGTGAAGACTTTAAGTATTGGATTTTGAAGGCATACATGTAGAGCACATATAACAGTTAAAAAATTCCCTTTTTGTGAGATTGTGAGCTTTGGTACAACAGTAAAGTGGCTCCATTGTAATTTAAATGTCACGGTTATAAGCCATGGAAGCCTCTGTTCATTGCAGGGATAAGTTGCACACATCTCCTTCCCAAAACTCACAATGAGAAAAATAACATACACTGAACCATCCTTAAACAGATAAGGACTCTGATGATCATATTACGGAATACAGACACATGCATGCATGCATGCACACACAGGTGTATATATCGCTGACCATGTCAAAAACACCTCAAAACTCGAAACCTCCAACGGCTCAAAGAATCAAGAAATGTGTGTCTAGTCAATACTTACCCCATTCTTAGTATTTGGTTGACTGTAGAGGTATGGAGCACTCAACACCTGAAAACATCCAAGAATCCTTAAGCCACGAATCCAAGAATCATAGCTAGCTGAACGTTTAAGGAGTCCAATTCCTCGTATTTATATAAAGAAATAAATTTGTGGGCAAATTTTTTTTTTTTTTTGGCATTATACTTGATAAATTATTCTGAATTAACTTAATAAACAAAATTTTGATATAATTGCTTTTGCAACCCTGTTCTCAATCATTGTATCAATTTTCCAGAAAAGAAATGACAAACATGTTTCATTGTTCTCATCTTAAAGACAGAGGCACGATTCAGTACTAGGATATCAAATATGTCATACTAAACAAACAACAAAATCAAATTTCAGCGATATTATCTTAGTGGCTTTCCCACAATATTTGGTCAATTCACTCCCAGAAAGCAGAAAGCATTTGTTTTCTAGACCAACTGTTACCACTTGCACCTATCCAAAAGACACATGAATATAGGATATCAAATGATCATCACACACTCATCTCATATTAAGCCATTGGTGATTACACAGTCAATAGAATGGCTGCATTCTAGATGGCTAAAACATGGACTAAAATAACCAAGTTATTGAAAAGCAGTGAACTAGAAGGGGAAACCTTGAATTGTTCATGAAGAAATCTAATGTACTGCACTGCCTCCAGTAGAACAGACGCTGTATCTGTCTGCAGGAAGTCAAACCAATCAATACATCAAAGCGAGGCAGCGACAACAGTAGAATTAATGAGTAGCAAATGCAGCCATTTCACGAGATTGATATAAAGGAGGAAATTTTCCATCAATCAACTATCAGGCTGCAGTTTGGTCCCAGATTAGTTAAAAAGGATAGTTGTAGACTGGCACTGCCAATAACCCAATCTTTACTGAGTTATGTGAATTCTGAATAATTAATTTGTCGCACTACCTTGCCATATGGTGAAACAAGCTGCTGGAGAACCACTATTCTATCACTGAGTTTTTCTTTCCTTTCCTGTTTCCAGAAAACTCATGTTAAAGTCTAAAAACAGCTTGGGAATACAAGTTGAATAGAAATCAGACAAATTTGGCAATCAATGACCATGGCCCCATAAGAAGCAAAAGAAATATAAAATGAACGTATAGTGTTCCATAATTAATATGGAAACCTCAGTCTTCTACTTGAGGTTGGGAAACAAACTTTAACCAATACGTAGTATTCAACAGTTGTACTCCATATCAACCAATAACCAACAAAAAATGGCTAGCATCCAGCACCACCATATCCCTTTTATACTAACTGGAAGACAAAGAACACGAGAAAATTCAAATAAACTTCAAAGAGCATAAAATTCAGACACAACTAGCAAAATTCTACCTACAACAGAAGTTTATGTTGCAGAATGTGGGCTAGCTACATGAATCTATCCTAATTCTTGAAGCAAGGACACAGAAAAATAGACCAAATGAAAAGAGAAGAACCAACCTTGGGAGACATCGATAGGTCGGCCTTTTGTTGCTTGGATGCAACAGAAGTAAGACTTTGCAGGTGGGCAGAGCTGAGACCCTTTATATGCTCAGTCATTTGCCACCTCTAATCTGTGATGCCTTTAGCACTACATAATAAAAGGGTTTGTAAGTCTTATACAGCACCAAATAAAGATAGTTAAGATTCATTTAGCATTTCTGTGGAAAATCATTACTTCTCAGGAGAACTGGTGGTTTCCCATTCATTCATACGATAGATATTCCCAAACAGCCAGTGACAGAAGGAAGCAAACAATAGAAATTCTAACATATCAATTCACCAAAACTGACCACAGAGCTACCCCAATAACAAAAAACCAGTTTTGAGCAAATGTAACAGAACTAATTACAATGTATAATAAATGCAAAATCTAAAATTATTTAGATTAGACAAGAAACAAATGCTACCAGGGGAAAGGCACAAAGAAAAATTTGTGAATGAACAGATTGGTAAATCTGATATTACCAGCTCATTATTTAGTCATTTTCTTTAAAACTGCCACATTTTATTTGTGAAATGGTTAGCAGGGAAGACCTCCTCCTCACCTTTAGGAGAGAGAAAAAAGAAAACATCTATGTTGTCCATGAAATATACACAAAATAAACCAACATAAAGAAGACATATATTGATTCTCCTGAGGTAATTTGACTCCCATCACTCCCACCCCTAAAGCTCAGAAAGACGCACAACTCCATTATCCAGTACAAGATTTACAAACATAGAGCATTCCAATACCACAAAAATGTACTCGATCAAAAGCTGCAGAGCGTGCTGTATAATGATTCTCCAGAAGTGCAACTTGCATTCAACTATATTTATGATTTAACCAAGGAAACATCCTAGTTATAATGTTGGCATTTGTCTCCATATATTTATATAAGGGTTTCTTTTACAAAGGCCACCACAATTAACACCATGACGTTATCCTTCACCAACCTATATATACTAAAAACAATATCAATATCGTGTGCAGTATAAAATTGAACTGAAACCAAGGCAACGTCGTCACAGATGAACCCCTCAAGCAAAATCAATAGCATATTTGAATAAGAGATGCACTCTATCCGTTTTGACGTTTCAGATCTAACGAAGGCTACTTTAATCATTCAGTTCTCAAAATTTTTCTTATTTTAGAATTCTAAAAACTTACGATTGAAAAATAACTGACCTATAGTATCCACAAAACTAATTAATAGAATCTGTGAAAACAAATGATCAAAGTGGGCTTTGTTGAACCTAAAGGGTAAAACAGGAATTCTCATTATAAAATAAAGGAAAAAACTTAATAAATCTAGAAAACTATACATAAATATCCTAAAAACAATGTCAGAATAAATTATCTGTATACTTACAAGCCGACACAGAACAATCAATTATGGAGAAGGGAAAATCACCCGTAATTAATATTCTTTTAAATTAAAATAAAAAGGGTAAAATTGGTCCAAATCATTAGCCCAACAAATTGCAGTACGTCTAGATAAATGTATTAATACTTGAAATTGAGAAATGGGGTGGGTTCGCTTCTTTGTTTTTATTGTCCTGAACAGTTCCTACATGCAGTCAATCACCAAAATTTTGAGTGTACTCACACATGCAAATTGAAATTAGCAATACAAATTAAATAAGCAATTAAACCTAATCTGCGTATAGTCGGGAACAAACTCAAAACTAGAGTAAATCAATGGGCCCATATTTTTAGTTTAATAGGGGTAATGCATAAGATAATCTTCCAAAAGAAAACTATTAATGCATTCTTCATCATGGGAACTAACCATCTCATTATCAAGAAACTAGGAAAAGAGGAAGTGTAATTTGCATGTAAAATAAGATATCAAAATTCATCAATCATTCAAATGTGTGAACACTCCATAAGCTCATAGAAACAATTGCACGAGAAAGAAGGTGGAAGCCAATAACTCACAGAAATTTCACAGTCTCATAGCAAAATCTTAGAGCTTATCCCCCTCGGAGTCTGGGTATAAGAATCTCTCTCTCTCTCTCTCTTGCCCCTCTCCGCGTGTATGTCGTTTCTCACTCTCTGTCTCTTCTCTCGCTATGAGCAGTAAAAGCAGGGCGTGGTGTAAAGGAAAGGAAAAAGTGGAGCTGAAAAAGGATAAATAACGAAGCTTTCCTCAAACCCAAAGCTTGAAAAACCTTCCCTTAACTCGTCATTTTGTCAACAAGAGAATCAAAAGTCAGAAAATGTGTCGGGTATCCAATACCCACAACTGTTAGAAAAATATATTCGTTGCCGATTAGTTTTTGAAATTTGAGATTTTGAAGCTCAGCACCCGCAGTTTGTTGAGAAATAGGTGAAAAGCTCCGCGGGATTTAACGGAAAAAGGATCGAGAGGAGAGTCAGAGTCCAAACTTGGGAAGGAAAGGGGCCTTTGAAGTGAAAGTTCAGGGAGTGACTAAAGCAAGTAAAACAATTTTCGAAAGCATTTTCTATTTATTTACGTCCCTGACAGCTCATTTCCAACTCATGACTACAACCTCTGAAGTCATCTGATTTAACTTGTGTTGACTAAGTGGCTTCTGGGTTTTCTAATTTCTCGGGGTGCTGTTGGTTCAAACGTACTGAAAACGATTAACGCGTTTAGAATAATATTTTATAATAGAGCAGTTAGATGAAGCAAGTAAATTGACACCTTGAAATTAATTTCTGAAAGAAATATAATTAGGACATCAGCCTTCTCGTTTTAAAAATATTGTCCAATTGGATTTAGTCCATCGTAACAATTTAATTGGGCAAACAAATCATGAATACCTAATAATTTAAATAAGATATTATCGAAAATCTATGATTACCTTAAGATATTCTGCCTAAATTACTAAGGGAATGAATTATAGGACTCGACCACATTGTGATGAAAGGATTAATTACCTTGCCTACAAGACGATAAGCGAGAAGTACCAGTTTATGTGCTCGTGAGATTACAGTGCGTAATCTCTCCTGTGTGCTTCCTTAGGATATCCTCTGATCGGATTTCGTACAGTAGAAAAAATGATTAGTTCTAATAATTTTACATTCCAAATCAAAAATCGCTATCTTTGATCATATTTCACTGAGCTTTTACTGCATGGCTGCACTCATTATTCCATTAGTAGCAAATTGACTTTTTGCTCAACGCTTGATAAATGGGTCATAGTTACAGTTAAAGGGAGATTGTGTTTTTTATAGCACTTTGTTGATCAACTTTAACGTCCAATAAATTTTTTTATTAAATTTTTAAATTTTGACATATTGGGTTTAAGGTGACTTAATTATTTGAAAACATTCTTTCAAATGGGCATCTAAGTTGGGAATCAATTTGTTATCTATTTTATACATTTAATACCTGGTTAGCTATCATGAATAATTCAGATATTATAAATAAATTAAATTGAAATAGGATAATCAATTGAATGGAAAGAGAAACACAAGATATTCAAATAGCTAAAACCGTATTTTTGGTTATAATTTATTTCACCTGAAAGGATTAGAACAAGTATCTTTTAAGAAAAATAATTTTAAAAGATGTTATATCACTATTTGTTTAATATGTGATTATTTCATGATAAAATAGTATCAAGCTAGAATTGTATTCTTTATGGACATGCAGGTCATTGGTACATAAGTTTTTGGATCTTGCTTTTGATTATGTTAGTTACTTTTTATTCCTTGTAGGGGTTTTGAGTTACAATGTCTTTTATTATTTTTAGTAGATTTGCTTGTTAATTTTGTGACTTTTGAATTGGGTAAGAGTCGATAATTTTATTTCGTTTAATTATTGATTGAAATTTTTGTATATATAATAATTTTATAATACAAATAAAAATTTACATACTAAAAAAAGAATATTTTTTTAAAGATCGATTGCCTCTAATCTAGTTTGCCAAATGTTTATATGTCGGCCCAATATATATTGAGACTTTATATGTGAATTTTTCCAAGTTAGAACCCATGAATTTGGGTTCAAGGAGCAGTATGAAAAGGACACGATTAAATTATAAAACTCACCATATTGTAATTGATTTGGCATATACATGAGTCATAAGATTTTCAATCTCAATTACTTATAACATGAAGTAAATTAAAGCTCCTCATGTTTGAAATAATTCAACTGGAGTTGTTTTAATTGGTCGTGCCTCACAAGATGATGGACAAATGGATAGATCCTTGAGGGGGATGTTGTTGTTGGGGTCACTCTCTTGTGACATTTGTGTCCGCGGACTCGTGGAGACAAATGGACGCGAACGTTTGAAGAAATCCGGGAAAGTCCGTCCTCGGGGTTGCTGGAAGAATTAGACGAGGACTATCAGTGGCATCTTGTTCGAGAGGCTGAATTGAACGACGACTACTTCAAAGGCATCATGTCCGAGAGGTGACATGGACGAGGACG